>VDFB02150898.1:0-19355 GCA_007258455.2 Sequoia sempervirens
TTCTGAAACATTCAAGAGAACAATATTATCAAGACATAATCTTATGGTCCCTCTTGCCTTCTTATCAAGCTTAGCCCAATCCTCATCTGACACCGTTGTTGGTGACTTTGTCTCATTACCAACAACTAACCACTGATCTCTCTCTTCAAGGAGATCCTCCATTTTTAGTTTCCACATCTCATAATTAGATCCTTTAAATCCTTCAATATCTAAACGAGAATTAAAACTAATTATAACAAACTTATTTTCCAAAATCAGCAATAACACAATAGTAAAAGCTCCCACTACAGCTAAAAAACCTTCAAACTTTTAAGAGAAAGGCGTCCCAAACTCTACCCAACCTCAACTCTGATACCAAATGTTGAAAATGGAGGTAATTATGTAGTTTAATACTTTGTAAAACTATTATACTATAGATCTTAATAAGTGTTCTTTGTCGATGATTATCTGTTTAGATTCATTCTACCATTTATAGAAGTAGACAGAAGATTGTAGAAGAATAAGACTAGAAGATAGAAGTGACACAACATATATCGTGGAGAAACCCTTTCAGAAAAACCACCACCGAATCATTAGTGCTTGTATTATTTAACCTTAGAACAAGATTACACATAATAATTCTTTATCAATCCTTGCTTCGAGATGTTTCTTTCGCTCCTTCAACAATTCCTTTCTTCACAATCCTGCAACAAGCCTTAATCAAACCCTTCAACTTCCTGCCACAATTTATGGGAGGTCAATATTGAGCCTTGTAAACTCCAAAGAGTTTACAATTGCTAAAGCACAAAGTTATTTCCACAAAACCTATGCCTATTCTTTCCAAGTAGAGTTCTCTCGTGAAAAATAATGTCAAACCAAGTCCATCAATTTGGGCATCCCAAACTAAAGTCCTAACTCAACATTGATTACAAAGATATCTTGTAAGCTTCTCCTTAAAGTTGGTGCCCAAGAATGGGCCCACTTAACTCAACCTTATAAAATATCTTATCATGTGCAAGTTAACCTTAAGATAACCCTTGGTGCCCAAGGTGGGTCCAAGTCAATCTTTACAACCTAAACATATCTCCACCATTCACAATAAATATCATGCTTGATTGATCATCCCCACTTAACCCAATGTATCACCCTGCTATCCTGTCATGCAACCCAAGTCATTAGTCATGTATCTCCAAGTCAATCAATAACTAGCATTCAACTCAAACTAACTACATGCAATCAAGATACTGGTCCATAACTGAATCGGAATCGAATCAACTAAACCGAATCTAAAATTAAACTAAACTAAACTAACTTTGCTGCATGTAAACATCAACTCAACTTCTAGGATCTTTAAGCATGCATTATTGAAGTGTTATTTTCTCCAAACAATTAATCCTTAACTCGTTGTGAAAGCCTCATCTTCCATGTGGGTGCCCCATGTGCTCCTATTTTGTAGGAGCTCTTCTTGGGCATCCCCACATGTTCCTATCATTTAGAATTAATTACCAATGTCAATTTACATGCTCATTTCATTCAAATTTAATCTCTTTCTAATCCTAGTGTTGGGGAACACTTTCCAAGGACTTAGGAGATACATGAAATATGTTTAGGATTGCAACTAAATGGCATCCTATTCCTAACAATTATGACCTTTGTGAGTTTCTCTAGCAAAAATTGATGGAGAACTTTAAAGAGATCAAGAAGAAGAAGTAGGTATTCAAGTATGGAACATTGGTGATGTGTTTTCTTTTCTGCTTCTCAAGGGAAGTTCCAATGATTGGAAAAGTTAATTGGTCAAGTACAAGGCCCATTGCACACTGGATAAGAGATTATATGAGAATTCTTGGAGATAAGAATGCTTAGGATGATGCCCTTACAACCTTCTTTGCAATATTTCAAAGAAGAATGAATGAGATTCATAGAATTCCAAGAAATGTTGTGAAGAGATACAAAAACCATTACTTTCTAGTCTCCACTGATTTTTCTATAATGGAAGCAGTTGAACCTAGAACCATTAGGGTTCGAGAAGTAGGTTATGAAGTGTCAGAGGTAGAAGTTGTTGGCTATACAGAAGTGTTACTAAATAGTCCTAAAGACCCTAGCAAGCCAAGGTATGGGAATTATGAAGAAAGTTCAATGGAAGTTCACCCAAAATTTAAGAAAACACAGATGAGGAAAAATGTTGATGTTGTGGTAGACATATATGCCAAAGAGCTTGGCATAGATCAAAAGAAAAAAATAGGTTTTCAAGAGATAGAGCTAGAGATGATATGAGTGCAACATAAGCCTCTGATAGCTCTAGGAGATCAGATAAATTAGTTACTACATCTCTACCTGCAGCTGTTGAGAAGAACAAATCTATATATAGTCTTCTGGTAAGGGAGAAATCCCCTTCGGTAGTCCATGCCACAAGGGCAGAAGCAAAGAAAACTATAAGGAGAGTCAAGCAGAAAACTACAAGGCAAAAGGAAATTGGCATCAATGTTGTTGAGGAACTTGTACAAAAGTTAGGTCCACTCTTGAAAAATGAAGAAAGCTTAAATGATGAGTCTGGTGCTCTGAAACACATTGAGTAAGGATATATGCACACAGATGATGCTCAATATGAGCATGAGATCAATAAATTAATGGATGAAGCTGTAAAGGTATTACGGGAAATAACACATGGAACAAACATTGATTCCTCCCTGCCTACAATGGAAAACTTCAAGCTATTGATTAATTCCTTCAAGGAATATTCCTTTGGACTGAAAGGTAAATTTGGAATAGAAGTTGAGACAAGGCTTGCACGGAAGAAATTGTTGGAAATTATAGAGAAGTGTGCATCTACACACAACAAAGTTAAGGAAATTTTGAAGGATATACAAGCATGTGTGGAAGAAGCAAAGACCTTATTTTGTATTGTATGAAGTGGTCAGATGCCACACAAAGAATAAAGGATGCCATGGATGCAATTGAGACACAAATAAGCAATACATAAAATGCTTGTAATCTGGTATAGGATAGAGATTATTAGACTTGGACTGCTATAGTGGACTTACATGACAAATACTTTACTTTGCAGTGTAACATGCCAATCGTTCAATGAAGTAATTTTTCCTAAGTTTTCCACTTGTGAGTAAATAAACTATGTAACAAACCATTTCAATAAAAAATTGTTTTCTTTATTGAGAACAAATGAATATAGATGCCATAACCATATACAACAAGGATTCCATTTCAATATAATAATTTCACAAATTACAATATTCCAAGAATGTACAAAATTACATACATATCTCAATCGAGCTTCAGAGCAATAGATATAGATGGTTTAGGATATGCCTTTGAAAACCTTGGTCTTCTATCACCTGCTGAGGAGGAGAATCATCACTCAAGTGTTTTTCCACCAACCACAGACTCATATGCGGTCCCTCGCACATCTATCATAAGATATATGGCCTTACCCTTTGACAAAGAGATTGGTTGAGTAACCCCATACGACAAACCACACTGAGCTTAGTGTTTTTCCCTACATGACTAGAACTTGTAACCCTACAATTTGCAACTAGCATGCACTACATGGACACAATGAACTGACAGTGGAGCCAAGGGCAATCACACTACTTTGGCCAAAGTGTTCTCACTCAGTACTTCAAGTGATGGTCATTTTTTCACTTACACTACTTAAGCTTATTTTGACTTAAGGCCACTATAATCTATGCATAGGTAATCCCTCTCATGGGTAAGCTTTAACCCATAATTAACCTATCATTAATCTCACATGCTCTAGGGTATTTATACTCTTAAAGCATATATAAAAGTTCCCTCCCTTCAATGGACTAACAATCCCAGGAGTAACCCACTAGCTATCTATTATAATCAAATAATTTAGCTATGAGTAACCCTTAATCTACCCTTGTCTAATCATATCTAGTAATTAATACCTATGACAAACAATTCCTCTTATTATGGAGTAATTACAAGCACTTCACAAAACAATATAAACAACTTCTAATTCATTTTCAAAGCAATACTATTTTCCCATAAATGCAAGTATTCACAATAGACTAATTAAAGCAATCATGAAACAATCTTTTAAAAGCTAAGACAAATAAAGGAAGATTATCCTCATGCCTGTATTCGCTTATCCAATCGACTGGATGCAACTCAGCTTTCCAAAACAACAACTAGCTTAGCTTTGATCCCTCAAGCAATGCCACAATAAACCTCTATCTCACAAGTTGATAATATACTTCACTCACTATGCTAAAATACTCTCACAAAGACTCAAAGCTCTCTCTCAAAATATAGCAGAACAATAAAAATAAGAAATGTAGATAGATTTGCAAATAGAATGCACAATAAAGCTTATGTAATGCGTCCCAAATGAGAGCTCAACTCCACTATTTATACAACAGAAAAAAGACTTCTCATCCTACAAAAAAGGCATGAGAATTGACAACAAAATCCACCTTAGTCGAATCACTTAACTTATCAAAAAGGTGGCAGCAAGTTGATAGTGTACGTAGCAAAATAAGGCTACATATCACCCTCAAAGATTGACAGCAGCATAAGACCATTTCAAAACAACACATGGTAAAAAGATGGCATTCAAATTGCTCTTAAAAGAGGCTTGTACAACAATCATAATTCCTAAGGTGGCGCCAAAGCAGACAACTATCCTTCTATAGTTGGCACAACTTTTCTCTTGTTTGAACCAATCAATAACTAAAATACAACACTTAGCATAAGTCGACTTAGTCTATGATGAGTCACCATGTCTCTTAAATCTAATTTGACCAATTCATCAACTTGCAGAAACTTATCCTATTAATCAACATTTACATTTATTTTGTTGTTGATAGTCAATTCATGATAAAGCATCCCAAGTAAATACAGTTTCCTAAGTCAAATGTATTTAATCTCAATACATTGACAAGTCAAACTCTTTAAATCGACTTACTTATTGCACTTTATATTGCACATAGTTCGCCCTTTATGTATTGCCAATATGTGTTATATTCGGTCCTATAAAATGCTTGTAAATGATGTATATAATCAACCTATGATTTAGTAAGTAAATCGGCCTTTAAGCATTACTAATGATAATCAACTTCAAAGCATATAATCGCTTTTAAATATATATCATATATTTACACACACACACATATATGTATATGTATATCACTAGTAGAATTTGGAAAATAAATGACTGCGTGACTAAAACTTTTAGTCACGTGACTAAAATTTTTAGTCATGTGAGTAACACTAGTAGAATTTGACAAATAAATGACTAATTTGGTCATTTATAAGTGACTAATTTGGTCATCAGGTAAAATCACAACTAAATGACTAATATTAGACAAATAAAAATGACTAAATAAATGTGCTCATTATTAAAATCTTGGCCATAATTTTCATTTTAATAAACATACTCGAAAACCTTCGTCAAGACCTTATTTTCAATCGTAGCCTGCCATAATTAATAATAAAATATTACAAATAAAATTAGTAATTAATATTTTTTTGTGGAATAAATATTTTGTTTTGTGGTGTCATCATTATATGAACACCAAAGTTTCTTCTAAATTGAATACCCAACTCCTCAAAGGGCCCAACTATGTAGTGTGGAAGATAAACATGCATACAATTCTCAAATATATACTAAGCTACTTATAAGTTTACACACTCTACATTTACTGGAGGAAAATAATGATATTACAAATAGTTTACAAGTATTATTATATAAATTAGTTAAATTATAATAGAAGAGATAAAGATGGAGATAAAAAAAATAAAGAGATAGAGACAAAGAAATATAGAGGTAGAGATATAAAGAGGAATAGAGATATAGATGGAGAGAAAGATTGAAAGAGAAAAGAACATAAAAGGAGAGATAATACAAGAGATAGAAATATAAGAGATAGAAAGGGAAAGAGAGATAGAGAAAAGAAAAACTAACTTTTGATTACTTGTTTCATGACAAAAATCCAAGAATGGTATGTGTTCTTGGGGAGTTATGATCAAGGTAACATGATGTTTGATATAGACAGACAAACTTATATAGAGAGAAAGACATAAAATAGAGGGAGATAGAGATAAGATATAGAGAGAGAAATACATAAAATGGATAGGGAGATATAGATAAGATATAGAGAGGTGGATAGAGAAAAAATAAACTGAACTCCTGTAATAAATTTACTATTACAAATATATAATTTTTTCAAATGAATTTTTTTATTTAAAATATATATTTATTGAGTGAATTCTAATTGAGACCTTTGTTACATAAACAAAATCATTTGCTAAATTTCCTACCAATTGACCTCATGTACTACACATATGTTTGAAAAAATACACCAAAATTTTCTCTAATTGATCTTTCATACCTCTTCAGGGTACCTATTGCACACCAAGGTGCAACTGCTAGTAATAATTTTATATATGTACTTAACATGTCAAAATGTGCTCATTATTAAAATCTTGGCCATAATTTTCATTTTAATAAACATACTATAAAACCTTTGTCAAGACCTTATTTTCAATCGTAGCCTGCCAAAATGGAGAAGTGAAAGTTGAAACCTTATTTTCAAGTATAACTCGCTAAAATATCGAAGTGAAAGTCGAAACCTTATTTTCAAGGCAGCCCACAAAAATGGAGAAGTGAAAGTGCGACACTTGATTTAGGGTTGCAACCTCTACCCATTTTTCTGCATCAGACACGATTTGTGCAAAATCTTGTGGTAAGTCGCTTTCCATGGTTTCAATTAGTTTTACTTTTCAAATCTTTATGCGGTCAAACCATTTTTTATTGTGTTAAGAATGATTGCTCATTGCATAGGTGAATTTACTATATTGTCCAAGCTTATTTTGAAACCAGGGATTCATAACAAGGCTTGTTTGTGTTAATCTTAATCTTGAAAGTAGGTGGTCTTGAATAGGAGCAACGCAATGATTACAAGAACATTACATTTCACTGCTGGCTTTGCCAAAACAATTGCCAAATAAATGAGGATAAAATAGAATTGCTTCAAAACAAAGAGGGAGACATATTATAGTGTAACCAAAGCATATTCTAAAATAATAAGACGACAATTCACTACTACATAGAGGGGCCCTTTAAGACGATAATTTAAGACAAAATACTAATTTTATCTTAAACATATTTAAGTTATATTTTTTATTTTACATTATTTCAAATTAAGAGAATAGAAATTAACCATATTTAAGTTATTTTTTGAATTTTATATTGTCTCAAATTAGACAATATAAAAAATACCTTTTCCCTAAAAATATAATTAATTTTCCCACACCTTTTCCCTAAAATTAAAACTGAGGTTTTTTCTCATCTTTTCGATGGCTCTGAGTTGGCTCTCCCGCGTGCTGCTATAGTCGTAGCGTCGCACTCGGGATGCAGTTTCTTCTGGCAGGAAGCCTTACAATGGGTGTGGTGGGAAGTGATCATTGTATTGGCTTTTTAATGATCAGGATCTGTAGAAATTATTATGCCCTAGCTGTCATTTTCTTCAACCTGTGGGTCATCTGCAAGCAAACAGGTAATATTGTTTAAAACCCTAGATCTTTATGCAAAACAAACTCATTCTAAAACAAATTGTTGTAAATTAATAGTCTATTTTCATTGTTTATCTCAATAGATTCGATACAATTAGTGTTCTCAAACTAATTTTCCACCTGATGACAACTATAAAGTCATTCCTAATTATTTCATTATATGGTGGTGTGACTGTGAATATACAAGAATTTCAGTTATGAGAATGGTGAATTTAAATAAGAACCTTCAAATTTTTCACATTTGTTTTCAAGTTTGTTTCTAATATCACAGTAGACAAGATGAAAAATATCTGAAATTTTACATAGAACACAGGTGAATGTAAAGATAGAGATACCATGAATTCAAAAGGTTATGGGGTTTGCGTCCACTAGGTGAGCCTTTCTACATGCTGATATTTTTGTAAATTTTGAACAAATTTTATTTGAAATGGAATTTTTAGTACTCTGATACAAGCATCATTATTTCTTGTCATATTCAAGATGCTAATTACTTTTATCGAGAATATTAGGATCTAGTTGTGATAGACATTGCATGTGCTTCCCTAAATTGGGAGATAAAACTTTGACTGTTCGTCGTGCTACAACTAGGTATAGATATGCATGAGGATATAATACAGTTGAATCTATATTATTTGTTTTTAATCTGTACTTCTGACAATCTAACTGAGGCCATCTTATTTCCTTCTCATAGCAGTGGTCAACCAAAACCAGACCAAGAGAATGTCTTAGCTCAGGCTCAACAACACATAGATTTACAGGTAAGACTGGGGAATCATCTTTATAGTGAGAAAATAGATTTGGATTCCTTTTCTATTGCGATTCTATGTTTCTTATTCATGTATGGTAAGCAAAGAATTATTTTGGTATATCTGTAGAAGCTTGTACTTCAAGTTGGGGCTTTTGGACCTCCAGAAATACCTACAAAAGTTGTATGCATGACACAGGTATGACTTGTATTTCCTTTAGCTATGGTATGTGAAATGGCCATATTGGTATTCTATTGTTGTGTACCATCTTTTAACTTTGTAAACGACACTGCATGTTTCATTTGTGTAACATGGGACACAAGACAAGCACAGGACAAGCACCCTACTGTGTCCAACACATTTCTTAGTTTTCTTTGGGAAAGAAAGATTACTTGAAAATGGTAGTAAGAACATCCCTTAGTTGTTTCCATCAGTAGAGACCTAAGTCATAGGGTTCACTGAATTTAATCCACAAAGTTTGAAATTCAAAGAACTTAAAAAAACCCTAAAAAATTGTTTCAGTCTACCCACAAATTCTTTCAGATAAAGGGCTAAGGGTTTTTGACTAATTATTTTTTCTTTTTTTTGGATTTTTCCCTTGAAAACAATACTTGCGACATATATTTCTTCTACTGTTATTTTTTGGGTATGCAAGTCTTTTCCAGGATTGTGGACAATTGGTTTTTGAATGAGCTTGTAAAATTTATGTCCAAGTCCAAGTCTCCTATGCACAACCTAAAAGAGATGTCCTAAAATGGTGGATGTGTAAACTTAATCCCTACTAGCAAAGCAATTAGTAGGTTTAAAAAAGAAAAAATAAAGATATTTTTCACTATTACTCATATGGGTCTGATCTTGATGTAGAGTATAAAGGAAGACAATTCACTTTCAATCTGATCTATCAAAACTCAAAACATTCTTGTGTTATTCGTTCACCTTTTCCTTCACAATCAATTGATTCAAATATTCACAATTGCAAAATCAGAGTTCCCCAACCCCCAATGGCCTTCAGGACACATTGGTAAGCATCAATTTATCAAAAACAAACAATTACAACCTCGGCCCTTTCTTATTTCATCAATTGGTTATGACTGTCCATAATGTGCAACTATAACGCCTATAAGCCACCAAACTACAAATTTTTCTTTCCAAGACACAAATATTTGTTTCAGCAATTGTAATGGATTTAGTAGGCTTGAATTAACATGAATAAACTCATTTTATGCCCAGGTACTTCTAATTGCACTTCCTTCCCTTACTGTTTGTAGAGCTTGTAGGTTTGTACATGAAACTGTCAGAAGTTTTCTTTTAACTCATGCACTGAAAATAAAAATAAATCACATATTTAGACATCCATTAAACCTGTTTAAAACACATCACACATTGGATGAAGGTTCTTTGTAATATGTTAATCAAAACTTGTTGTTTCAAACTGTAATAGGCTTAATTAGACCTTGGATACAACAAGGGGTTATTGGTTCTTTGACCTCCAGACATAATTCCAACCTGCCAAAACTTCAAACCTCTTTAAATTGATGTGCTCAAGCTTATGAGTCTATTAGAAGTTAAATTCCAAACACTTTTCCACAAACCCTAGCATTTGTGCTTCACAACTCTATGTTATCAGATTGTTAACAGAATTTATAGTCAAAACTTTGATTTTTCCCCACCTTATTCTTGCTCTTCTGAATTGAAACCCTAGAAATATGTAATTTCATGCTACCAAGACTCCTTTCACCAATTTTTAGCAAATTTCAATGGCTAAATCAAGAGAAACATAATTTCAAATATCCATATTTACCCTAGTGAGGGATTTTAGTAGTCTAAAGTAAATCCACAATAACTCACACAAAATTAAACCAAATTGCATGAAACTTGAACTAAAAGGAAGGTGATTGAAATATCTAGCTCTTACAATCAATGAGAAACCTCTTCTTGCTCGTATAGGGCCATACAAAGCTTGAGAACAGTGATTTTTTGTAACAAAATAGATTTTTCTTCATTTAAAATCCTTTGATCAATCACCCATATGTACAAATGCATAGAAAAGCCTTTTTAAAGGCATTAAAAACTATTTCCTCAGTTCCTAACTAATTCCTAACTATCAAATGACCTCTCATCCTCCTAACTTTGCCTTAATTTTGAAATTTTACAATTTTATGACAACCTTTTTGCACTTTTTGACCTAATAAACACCAAGTGACCTCATAATGACCTAAATACGCACAAAATAACTTATTTAACCTTGTTACAAGGTCAAGACATCAAACTTGATCATTTTTTCCAAGAATTTACATGGTGAAAACATGATTTGCAAAGGTCCTCCTACACTAGATCTACATCATGGATCATAACTATTGTCCTCCAGGCATAACAGTTTTAGCATAGTATATATATTCATTTAATAATATGTGGTGGATCTACTACATTGATCATAATTATTGTCCCTCTTGGGGAAATAGTTATTTTTTGACTATTCTCCTTGGCAGAATATGTAGGGGATCTATTTATTTCATGGACATGACTTATCCTTTTTAGGAATAGGCCTATTTCTTGGGTGATATATATTCATTTAAAAATATGTGGTGGATCTACTACATTGATCATAACTATTGTCCCTCTTGGGGCAAAAGAGTTAGTTTTTTAGTTTTTTACTGTTCTCCTTGGCAGAATAAGCATGGGATCTATTTATTTCATGTGCATGACTTATCCTTTTTAGGAATAGGCCTATTTCTTGGGTGATATAGAGTGCTGAAAAAGTACTAGAAATTCATTTCGAATGCTTACAAACTATCCTTGAAAAGCTCTATATGTTGTGCTTGATTGCTCATAAAGGCCACCAAATTGTCCAACCTCCCTCATAAATTCCACAACTGCCCTTTGCATGAAGATAGGGAATGTGAGAAAGCTTTGAAATGGTCAAATATCTTGGAAGGAAATGGTGATGCAAAACAAGGGAGACATCAAACCATGAAATCACAACTTGATGCTAAAAGGGCTCTCAGAACACCAGTTTGTTCCTTTAGTACACAAGGCACCCAAATGGGTCAACCACACTAATATTGTTTTAGACCTTCTCCAAGACCCTAAGAGGCATGTAACAATATTATATTTCCCAATATAACAAGGATAACTCACCTTCAAAACCCCAAGAACTTCTAAATGCAAGTTCACCTTCTCAAGCCACCATTTCCTAGTAGGACTCCAAGACCAATTTTCAGATCTTTTCATACAATAAACCAACCAAACTCACAAATTATTTATATTTCTAGGGACCCATTAACCTGGCACAAAACATATCACAAACCCACCATAGGGTGCTTCATAACATCAAGACTCAATCTAACTTTTTAGGCTAAAATGGGCTCCAATTAGCCCTCTTTTGCAAAGGAACCCTCTCTTAAACTTATCACCAGTTTGTCAAACCCCAAAATAGTCTTAAAGAAACTTGTAAAACTCAATATTTCACAACTTTCAGGTCCTCACATTCTCACTTAGACCCATTTCCCTTAAACCCTCATTTTTCACCTTTTCAACTAGGGCTTACTGATTTACCCATGTCTAGAATGATCAACAACCTAAAACCACTTGAATACTTCATCATTTTTTCTGTGCATGCTTAAAAAGAACTGCATTAGGTTTCCCTCATGTTTACTATACACTTCCTTTGTAAATCAACCAATTTTCACTCTTTTTCACCCTCTTCCAATAGGGTTCTCAACCTTCTATTCACAACAAGCCTTCCTCAACCTCTTAAACTCTTCAAACACATAAAAATACACCTAATCACTTAGGAACAAATAATTTCCAGCCTATTCTCTTTGCAAATCTCAAAAACACATGCCCTAACTATGCTTAAAAGGCACAAAATTTGACTTCTTGTAGGGACAACATGGAGATTCTCCTAAAAACCCTCACCAAAATTTATTCATTGAATCCTACAAATACTCCTATATTCTACTGGTCCATTCCACCAAGGAACAGTGGTCACAAAAAGGTGGAATGGACTTCTAGCTCATTTAGACGACCAAACCTTATACCCTATTTTTAGACCTGCCTGCAAAAAATCAACCACTAAATTGCTCCAACGTAATAAGATGATACAATAATAGATTGGAAATGAGGCTAACACTGTGCTAAAACCAATTCAATGCATTTTGGAGCAAACCCCTATTGTACGGACCCATACAAAGGCTGGGAATGCAAGAAAACTCAAGAAATAACTGAAAACATAAGCTTTTTTATTAATTTTTTCCTTCAAAATGATCCAACCATCTTTGCTCGAGCCTTCAATAGGCTTTAAATACATTTTTTAATCAAAAACCAACTATGGAATGCCTACAACTAACCATCCAACCAACTAGACCCTTACAATGTTTAGTTTTGTACTTTTAACAATTTGTTGACAATAAGTACATTATTATGCAACCTTTTCTAGTTTTAAACTAACATTAAAAACCCCCCAATTACATGAATAATGGTCTCAAAGACCTTATTTAACATTAAATGACTCAAAGTACCCCTATTATCCCAATTCCCTCCTTCAAATGATGAACTTTCATCAATGTATGCTCTAGGTGCTCCTGCACCACATGGGATTAAGTTTCTCTTTAGATGCATCTTCAACTAGTCTGAACCAATGACCTTGTCTATGTAGAGGTTGCTTATATAGTCCCTTTATCTTCATTTTTCCCTTTAAATCTTTGCTTTTACCTCTTTACTAATTTTCAATCACAAGCCTCTATACATGCTATAATACCTTACTCTGTCATGTATCTTCACAAGGAACTTCCATGAACCTTTGTATATTTTTCTCATGCTTATCATGATTGTTCTCCTTGTTAGATTTTCTTGACATTAAACTAATAACCACTGCCTCTATTCATGACTGTCTTGTAGGGCACATGAACACCATACTATCCTTAAGTTACTATCATTCTTTGTCATTCCTTGGTTCTTTGATAGCACATGGTTATTATGCTTGATACTTGGAAAAAGGTTTTAACAATTTTGACAATAGTAAAAACCCTTTTCAATTCTATGCAATGGATCAAACACATTTGCAGTCGATTTTGATGTGGCTAGAAAAAGGGAGACATCAAGATCTTGTTTAAACAAGGCATCTTCTATTACATTTTGTTGGTCTCCTTCAAGGTGTAACATACCATCAAAGAATTTATGATGAGAAATTGCAGGCTTCTCTTCATTTGTGCACTTGTCATTGCCCCAACCATGCTTGGAAGGAACACAAGTTTCAACTCTAGTTGTAGACAAGAAAGGATTAGAACCAACCTCTTTCAATCTATCACTATTTATTCTCCATAACCTTGGTTGTCACCATAGAGGCTATAGTTGTGTATATTATTCCTCATCTAAGCACTAAACAAATGCTATATTCTTTGTTAAGCTCATCAAACACTTCACATAAAGTATGTCTTTATGCCTTCTTTTTGTGACCATCTTTCTCATTCTTTTTGTCACTTGGAAAAGAGGACTATCCACTAGTACAAATACTTCATATCCATTGCATTTACTCTATCTTTTATTGCCTCTTCAGTTACCTTTGTTGATTGTCCTAAACACTACCTTTTGCTAATTTGTTAACAATCATTATACTCACTTTCAACCTCCTTTATCATTTTCATTCACAGTTAACACTTAATATTTGAATAAAATCCATTCACACTCTTCCCCATGCTTTTCATGACTATGGCTTGACTGTCCTCTATTTATGTATCCACAAGTCATGTTGACTTGAAGACCACCATCATATATGCCATGAGTTTTTGTTGAAAGATTTTAGTGTTTCTAGTTGTCATTGTAGATTGCCCTATAGACTCATGAACATTGTCCCTCTTGCATACTGTGAACATTCCACCTTAAGACTTTCACTAAGGTTTTAAGCACCTTTTCATTTTATCTACTCTCTCTATTATTCTTTGTAACTTCATATCCAGCAATAGAAACCCATGCTATACAAATCTCATTGTGTAGAAACCCTCTAACCTAGCCCATATTGTGGGAAAACGTAGCCTATGGAACAACCATTGAGTGCTAGGGTTGAAGAAACTAAAATTTTGAATGCTACACCATTATCTTGCTGTAACATGGGCCATCATGTCTTCATTCAAAAGAAAAATCGTAACTTTGATGTTACAGTGCAACAATTGTAAGGAAGAATCATCATGAAGATATTCTATGGCATGGGCTACATTAGTATTTAAGTTCACTATTATTCCCAATCTCAATTTGTATGCATTTAGATCATTCATGTTAGGATACATGTGCTATGATAAGCTCCCATTACACATAAGCTCAAAACTAAATCATTGAAAACATACAGTTAGTCTTATTTATATGCATGACAGTCCAGTATATAGGGTTTTTTATGTCTTCCTTTTAAGAACCTATATATTGTTTAGAAGATCCCTATGATAATAGACTTGATTATCTCTACCACTCCTTTGACAACTTAAAAAAACCTTGAAATGTTTTGATGGAACAAATAGGATGTAGAGTGCATACCACATAAAATGTGGGGAAGGAGTGTATGAATTCTTAGATTCTATTTTCATAGGCTGGCAAGAAACTTACAATTTTGTATTAACTTAATCAAGCTACAACTACATCTGCAATTAAGCAAGCCAATCATGCATTGTCTTTCAGGCCACACTTAATTGAGGCATTTGGTGGAGCTTCCATCTTTTCCTTTTCAATAGGCATTGTAATCTTTTGCCGATCAAGTTTTGCTGCTTTGATTGCTTTGTCCTTTGATTCATGACTAGTGTTTAGTGAAGAATGTCGTGGAGATTTTGGTTTGATCCTTGACATAGAACTACCTATCATGTTACTGTCTTTATCCTTAACCCCTTTAGCCTTCTATGCAACCAAATTTTCTTTTCCATTTTCAGGGCTTTCACATTGTGGGCATTTTGAATTGCATCCTTAACTCTGGTGTTAGCTATTATCTTTGATTCAGCTTCATTAGTATTCATTTCATTTTTTGCTTGTGAGACATTGTGCACTTCACTAGATGGGTCAAGACTACCATTCATCAAATCCTCTTTCCTGCCATCTAATGAAATTTCAGAAATGAATACTGATGTTTTGTCATGGGTGATTGGAGAACTTTTTTTTATTGCTTTCTTCATTTGTAAATAGATTTTCTATTACTTTTGATTTTGATCCATCAATTGCTAAAGAATTCTCTTGTCTAGTAGGATGAATGATTACTCTTTTAGAATTGGCATTGACTGGAAGTTTTGATTTTAAGGGCTTCCTAGGGGAAATGTTTCTTAACCTTCCTTCATTTTGTGCCTTGTTAACATAGGAGGTGACACTACTATCTGGTTGAGCTTCCTTATGTTTCTTTGATGGACTTGTGTTGTTCTTGGTCCCTTGCATAGAAATTATCTTGTGAGTAGGTACAATGCTAGAATATGAATTTGTATTGGAAATAGTACTCTTCTTTCTAGGGTTTTGTGACTTTGCAAAGGTCTGTGAAACTTGCATCAATCACTAAATGCTTTTTAGATTGTATTCTTACACGAAAATAGAAATATGAACCAGTAACTCCAATGGTATGACTGAGCTCAAAGATAGTAATAATAAAACTATCATGATTTGCACCCTACCTCTCTAAGGAGTGGAATAGTAACTAGAGAATACAGGCCTTGGAAATTATATTTAGAAAACTAATTTATGAAAAACACAAAGCAAAAATTTTTCAAAAGTTCGCAAACTCTGTGCTAGTATATTGCACCTTTTTGTTCTCTAATTTTGTTGATGATGCTTCTTGGTAGAAGGTGGGCATGGGTGTTTCTTTGAAAGTAAGCCTTTAACGTAGTTGTTTTATTTTAGCCTCCATTTCCTCCTATGTTTTTGCTTGAATTTGGTTCATCTTAGCTTCCTTAACATTCATATTTTCTTCTAGTTTCATATAGAACTCTTTTCTCTTCTCTGCTCTTTCATCACTTTTGAAGCTAAAAACTACTCCATTTGCTTTGTTATCCAACCTACTTGCACTGGGAGATTTGTGAGACCTTGTAGAAGTTGATCTAGCTGCATCTCCTCCTATTTTCAAATCAGGTTATTTTTTCTTTGTTTTGTTCTTTGGAGCTATCAGATTATCATTTTGATGCCTAGTTTTCTCTTTATGAGGTGTCCTAGAGCCATCTATCTTCAGTGCCCCATTGGAAAAAGCCTCTTTTTTTGAAGTTATGGTCACAATTGAGCTATTTAGTTCTTCTTTTGAGGCTTTTTTCTTGTCCCCGAGGGCTGTCTAGTCGATGCTCTTTTATCTGTTCTAGGATTAATTGATGTAGTCAAGGAAACAATTTTTTTACTCTTGGTTGCATCCACATTGGCCTCCTTCCTAATCACAACACCACTGTCTGGTTTTGCTAAAACCTTTGGAAGACCCCTCGTAGAATTGTTAGGCCCTGATGAAACACATTACACGCCATCTTTAAGCTGCCGCATTTTGCATACATGTTTAGAAGAGCGTTTGTCACAAAAAGTTTAAACTCATATCCACTTCTTATTATATGTTCATGAATCTCCATACCCCGTTTCTTATTTCTTTTAAATGCTATTTATCTAGTGGTTTACATAACTTGTCTATATTTATAAGTTAGACAACTTATAAAATGTATAATTATTGGCAAGGGAATGAAATTGGATTGTTGTTGATGTTTTTTATTCTCATGGACAAGTATTGAAGTACTTACATGGGCGATAAATCTTGTTTGGATAGGACCTGGAGACTTTTGAAAAGGCGAGCAAGGAATTCAGAGTTTGCTGCAACAAATTTGAAGTCAGTGAAGCCCTCTATAGCAAATTCAAAGGTAATTTGAAACCCTCATTGCCTAAAGTAAGTTGATAGGAAAAATAGGCATATTCCATTCTCAGTAGGTAAACTTCAAATGAATGTAAGATAGATCTCAAAACAATGATTCATTATATCCTCTTCTTTCTATTGTGGTATCTACTAAAAGTGACTACTTTCAACAATGTTTTGACATCTCTATTTTTAGATTTATATTTTTTTCTTTAAATCAAAAACTAAATTAATATTGGAATGCACAATATTGCAGATGGATCAATGTCAAAGGTTGACTATTGATCAATATCATGCATATGATGAGAGAGTAGCTGATGAGAGGGCATTCACAAATATCCATGTCCATGTAAAAATTGTCTTGGTGGAAAGGTGAAAAAAAGAAATATGATTTATAGACATATGATAAGATATGGGAATAGTGGTATAAGCCCTTGGGCTTACAATTATTATGAAGATATGATATAATTGCAGATTGTGAGAGATGAAGAGGCAAAAAACATAGATGAAAATTGGCACCAAACATAGATGAAGAGGCACTAAATGTTTGTGAGGGTTTGAAGTTGATAGAATTATTGAATGAGGGTCGCGATGATTAGGCCAAGTCAATGGAGGATGCTTTTAAAAGCTTGTGTATGCTAATAGCAAGTTAAGTCATTTTAATGATAATCCTTCAAATTATTAACTTTCAAGTGGTACATGGTTGGACAAATGAGAGTGTATATAGGTTAGTGGCATTGTCGTTTGCATTGTTACTAGCTAAATCCCATTGCCAGCAAAGTGAGTCAATGTAAAAATAAAATTAGTGCAAGATCGTGGGGTATGAAAAAATCCACACATGTGTGAATGGTTGTGTATTATTTCCACAAAAATCTTGCAAATGAGAGTGAATGTCGAGAAATGTCTGTAGAGTGAGGTATGAACGAGTTTGGGAAATCAACTATTGTTCCTAGAAAGGTTCTTTTTCCACTTTCGATAATCCCATGTTACTCGAATGTATAGGTGTAGAACATTGTTGAACTTATGCATTGGCATGCCAAAATAAGAGCACTAATGGAAAACAATGACATGTGCACGATTCTAAGGCGATGGATGGAATTTGATAAAGAGATGACTTTGATTTTCTCAAGATCCTCATAATATAGGGTTTGGGTTTGGCTCACAGATGGAGTTGAACCCATTCGAATAAAGCGCTAAAAGTATTCAACTTGGCTGATGTTTCCTATCAATTATAACTTGCCTCCATGGTTAGCAACTAAACCATTTTTCTTAATGCTATCATTGATTATACTAGGAAAGAAAAGTGTGACTTTAGATACAATTGATGCTTATCTAGAGCCATTATATGATGAGCTAATGGAATTGCGGAAAGGAATTGAAGCAATTCATTCTTTAAGGGATGGTCATTCAATAAAATTCACTTTAAGAGCTTCCTTATTGTTTACGATTCATGATCTTCTTGTATATGGCACATTGTTTGGTCTCTTTGTTCATGGATACCATGAATATCCTATTTACAACTTTAAGGATTTTCGCTGGGAACTCAAAAGAATTTTGTAAAGTGTATTTTATTGTGGATATTGTGCTTTGTACCAGCAAAATGGATCATCCATATCATCAACAAAACCCATTTCAATGGTCAAAAAGAGAATCATGAAGTGCCATTGCTAATAACAGGTGATTACATTATGGAGAATGGAAAAAAAAGAATGTCATTTATTGAAAATGATGGGATTGCTAGCAGTAGATATGATCCATGTAATGAAAGCGGTGTAAAATAGTTGTGCATATTGTATAAGTTGCCATACTTTAAGGATATAGCCATTAGGCATACTGTTGAATTTATGCATACTGAGAAAAATATAGCTTATGCTATTATAGAAACTCTTTTTGGTGATTTTGATGTACTATTTCATCATGTGAAGACTTCTGAGAAATAAAGATTCATCAAAATCTTTGGGTTGAAAAATATGATTGTTAACTACTAAAATTGTACTCTAGCTAAGCTGCAAGACTTGACAAGTCAAGCTATAGAACTTAGCTTTTCAGTGAAAACATGGGATGACCTCTAATGTTTCAAGCTACTTATGAAGAGAGGTCAAGCTCCAAAGAAGGCCAACTTTCTCTTGGTACTCACCTAAACTACTGATTATGCTGAGGAAAAGGATAGAAAATAACATAAACTAAAATTACTTATCTCTATGGTGATGCACCTAATTGTTAAGCTAACTTGTAAA
>VDFB02150899.1:0-24355 GCA_007258455.2 Sequoia sempervirens
AACTTGTGACCATATGCAAAGTGAACGTCCAGTTCAAAATCCTAAAATTTACCAAGGCAAAACACACACATATACATGCTAGCGAAAAGATACGACTTCACCATAAGAATAATCCCAACATAAAAATTACTAAGGAATTTGATAAAAACACATTAACTAAGCATTCTTGGGAAAGACTCAATATAGGGGGTCCAACTAAATATATCTTTGATTTGTTATTAATTATGGTGAAGGAGGTTCAAGATCCACACAAATAAGGTAGGAATCAGGAGCAGCTTGGAAAATTCAAATTGACTCCTAACACTGGCTCTAATTGGCAACATATCTCTTAAAAGCATAATAAGGATCCATGTCTCTATGAGTTGACTAGAAGAGGGTACTAAAATTATAATGGGATAAAAAAACACTTCATCATGATCAAACAAGGATCATAACTACACAAAGAAAAACACACGATATTTCCAAGACAAGACATTCACCAAAAATACAGGGCAAGATTAACATTACTCACATGAATTAATCTTTCAAATGTTGATCATGGACAAGAAACTCCATCAAACCTCCACTCAAATATTTGAGATGTTACGTATTGTGATGAACCCTATAACCTCATATGGCCTAAGCCATAATGGGTCGAACTTCCTATGCTTGCCTTTTCCTTAAATCTAGTATTCTACATGAGGACCAAATCTCAAATTTGGAAGTTCCTTTAATTTTTTGTTAAATAGATATTTCTTTATTTGATTCTATGACAAGGTATTTTCATACACAATCCTCTTACTTTCATCCAATTCAATTAAATCCATTACTCTATTAAAAATTGTAACATGTTCCTCTCAATCAACATATGGTAATAGTAGGTATAAAGATAGCCCCAAACTAACTAGAATCTCAGCATTTATCCCATATACAAGCTCAATTAGGCTCTTACCAATAACATCCTTAGAAGTCACTATATCAACCCATAGTGTATATTTCAACTTGAAATCCCACCTTTTCTTATTCATGCCCAAGATTTCACTAATGATCATAATTCTCTTATTTCTAGACTTAGCTTATCCATTTCATTGGCGATGATAGGGGAAAGAATAGATTATATCATGTGATCTAAAACACATGACATTATTTTTTGTGCACCAAACCTAGTTATGATTGTGTTCAATAAAAAATCTATTACCATGGGTTTGATGTAGCATTATGGGTTGGGATAACCTTAACCCATTTGGTGAAATAGTTGGTAATCGTTCAAGAATCCATTTATATCCATTAATATATTTTTCTTGAATTTTCCCAATTAAATCAACTCCTCAATGTTGGAAGGGAGCCTCTACCATCACAAATGCAAGAAAGCGAGGACCTACAAAATTTAATTTACCTACTAACCTCTACCAAGCATCACAATTCCTCACATTTTTAGCTACATCTTTGAATAAGGTTATTCAAAATCTAATATTCAGACATATTAGGCCTTATCCTATAGTTTGCAACCAAAGGAGGATGAGAAATGATTTTTTTAGGTACAACTAAGATGAGAAGGCTAAACCAAAAGATGATCCAAAAGTTCATAATGGATAAAATAAGGAGAGCTTAGATAGTTGAAATGAGGAATTAGAACCTCCACCTTATGTTATGAGGATGTCCACTTGATAAAGAAGGCAACCAAACATGTATAGCTTTCTTAAATATAGATTCATATTCACTTTTTTAACTAACACTGATGAGCCTAGAAATACTAAGGAAGCAATGGAAATGGATGATTCTAAATCCTAAAGAGTGGTCATGAATGATGAGATATTTGCATTGAAATTAATGATAAATGAAATTTGGTATAGTTGCTCAATAGACAAAAGTTTGTTGGTTGTAAATGGGTAGTCAAGAAAAATATTGGTTCAAATGGCCATGTTTAGAAGTATAAGGTGAGGTTGGTTGGAAAGGATATTACCAAGTTAAGAGGATAGACTTTGGTAATATATTTTCTCCAGTTTCTAAGTTGACATCCATCATATTCTTATTATCCATTGCAACATATTTTATTTTAAAGATAGAACAGACTGATGTAATAAAATATACTAATGTAAGGAGCAATGTTCCTACATGTTGACTTAGAGTAACTATATACGACACAACCAAAGAACTACATTGAAAAGGGTAAGGAGTAATTATTTGTAGATTGAAAAATTATTTGTATAGTCTCAAATAGCTTCCTTTAATGAGGTACCAAAAATTTGATTCTTTTGTGTTAGGACTTGGATTTCTGACATCCAAATTAGATCATTATGTTTATAACAAATAGGACAATGATTATTTATTTGTTGTCACCTTGTATATAGATGATTTGTTATTTTTTTGCACTAGTAAGGATAAGATTATGGATTTGAAATATTAACTTTTAGCACATTTGATATGAAGGAATTGGAGACTTCTAAGTATATCTTAGGTATGGAAATTAGAAGAGATAGAGAGAATGAAAAGCTTTGGTTGGGCCAAAGTAAGTATGTGAACTTCGTACTATAGTGTTTTATCATAGAAAATAGCAAATCAATGAGTGTTACTATTTTTATGGGGACTAAGCTCTTAGTTGAGCAATGTCCTACGAAAATTTAACAAAGATGGAGGATATGGCTCATGTTTTGTATGCTAGTACAATTGATATTTTGTTGTATGCTATAATGTACACTAGACCAAGCATTGCCCAAGTACTCTGATTATTGATCTATTTTATGGCTAATCCTGGATGTGAGCGCTCAAATATAGTGAAGAGTGTTTTCAAGCACTTGTAAGGTATTTTTGAGTACTCCATTTTTTTTTATCATGGTGATATTTTATATCATAACTCCTACATATTCATGGATTTGTGAATTATGATTGGATAGTGATGTCAAAAACAAAATATCTACCAATGGGTTTTTTTACTTGTTTAGTTGTGCAATAAAGTGGATGAGAAATTTACAAGTTATGGTTGCTTTATCCACTACCAAGGTTAAGCATATGGAAACTACTTATGCTTGTAAGGAGGTCATCTAGCTTCAATGACTATGTTCCAATGTTGGGATGTCAAAGAGCCATTATAGTTCAGTGTGGTAATTGAATTTCCATTGACTTGGAAAAATGCCAACCTTTCATGCAAGGACAAAGCATATTGATGTTTAGTGTCATTTTATTTGATACATGGCTATGGAAGGATGATGCTGGAGAAGATTGAAATTTTGATAAATGTAGATTTATAGACAAAACAAGTGATCACAAATAATTTTAGGTGTAGTGAGTTTATGGGCCTCTTGGGTCTTAGCATTTAGTTTATAGTATTGACTATCCCTTTGCTCTTGCAAGGTTTATGAAAAGTGGGAGAATGTCGAGATAAGTGTTTCATCCACCTTGCAATCCTAACATTTGATTTGTTATTTATTTATTTAGTATTTGTGAGCCCACTTGAAAAGGGGCGTCCCACTTATGACTTAGATATTATTCCATGTGTATGCCTTATTATGATGTGTATAATTTTTTGTAAGAGAATATATTGTCATGAAGGATGTATAAGAGAATCTATGAGAGATTAGGTTGTAAGAGAATCTATGACACACATAAGAGCATGTAATAAGGTGTTATATTATTGACTTGACTAATTTTATCAACTTATTATACATATTATGGCATATCATAATTCATTGTTGAATGGAGATAATGTAGCAAAAATGGAGCACCCAATTTGAGGATTTACATATGATAGCTTATGACATGGAGTGATAGGTGTAAGAGTATATTTTGTTTTTAGCCTAGAAGACCAAGATCAAGGCTATTGAAATTTGAGCCCATGACCACCATTTTTCGGTCATGGTATTGGCCCATGGTTTTTGGTTTACCACTTGTGGTTTCATGTATTGGATCTCACATATATTGGATGCTAGATAAGGAGGTTTCATAGTGTATTTTGTAGGGATTGTTGTTGAAATTACTCTATATCTTAAGTTGGTGATACTGTTATAACGACATGTCCTTATTTATTTTATTTTAATTATTATTTTTTATAATACAATTGGTTTGTGCTTTGGAGTGGGGTTTTCTCTCATATGGGTTTTCCCACTTACATAATTGTGTTAGGGTTTTATGAATTTTATGATTTTTCTCATAACTATAAGATTAAATGTATTATGCATGTTTATCCTCTTATAAATTAGTGTAGGAAATGTATGTACACCTTTACTTCCTTTCAATATTTACTAGGTTAACCAATAGATTATACTAAAATATCCCATAATTAACCTCATGAGCATAGATAGGGTTAACATCTCCTTAATATTCAAAATATAATAATGAATCTAAGGATAATATTAATGCATAGCACACATATGGTACATATGAGAAAGATGATACTTATACACATAAGATAAAAGGTTTACTAGTATCCACCTATATCCAATACTAACAAGTCATGGATGACAATGACTATAAATGGATCCACAAAACCAACCACTTCTTCTCACCCACTATTGGTTCAAATATAGTTACCCTCTAGCTACCTATTGTCACTATACTCTAAAAATAAACTCTTGCACAATATCCCATCATGTCACACTTAAAACATGTTCTTCTCAATAATGATGTGTGGATTGTAGTTTGCCTACCTATAGATAACTCAATTAACTAGACTACACTAACCACCTCTAGCCTAATGTTGTGGTCAAGTAATTTCAAAATATTCTCAAGTCTTACATTCTCTACAAGAAGCTCTAGGCCAACCTCCCTAAGGTCCCTATTGATTCTTGGGCCTCTACACCCTATATTGAACCCTCAACAATCAATGGATCATATTTGCAATGGCCATAGATACTATAATTTCATCCATATTCCCTCCAATGGAATATCTCGCCTCCTACCATGGTGGTTCCTATCAAGGATTCTCCTCCCAATCCACTCCAAATTTAAGAAGGCACCTAGAGTGCTCTTGCTCCATGAATGGATTGCCTCCTAGTCCATCTAAAAATGAGGTCCTAAACCTATTGGTGCCTCCTAGTACTCCCCTCTTAGATATAGTTCTTCACCCTAAACTTCCAAGATTACTCTCCACTCACATCATCTCAATCAAGCATGCAAGCCCTCCAATAAATGGGTATGCAAAACATTTTCCTTCACAAGAAAGACACAAGGGTTAACAAACACGTTAGCCCAAAAAATAAACACACACACACACCCTAGAGTCCCAATGTTTTTATTATATGAGTAAAACAAGTTTTGAAGGGGCCCTAAAACCCTTTACAACACAAGACATCCAACACAAAGCTACAAACAATATAAAAGTAGCCAAAAAGATAGGCTATCATAAAATAATAGCCTAGCTATCACACACCAAAATAGTAAACAAACAGGTTTAAACAGGACCTTAAACCACATATATATTTGTACCCAAGTTGCTAGCATAACAAACAATGATGGAAAACTATGCCACCCCTAGTCTCTTCCTGACTCTCCAACCACCCTTGACATGGGTGTGGGAGGCACAAGCATATTTAGGAAAATCTATCTTCCTTATTTGAACAATATTCCACAAAATATCATCCTCCAAAGACTCAAATTGAGGGAGAGGGGAGGGCTATCCTCCACTAACCCCAAAGGTGATGAAATAGGAGATGTATTCTTTATCAAAGCATCCAATAAAGCATGATATGTAGATTCAACCCTTGGCATCAAATGGTCCAAAGGTGGATTGGTTGAAACATGGCCTAGAGAATACAACCCATCAAGAGCCTATGAAGTCATTGCGGCCCCTAAGGCCAAGTCCTCCTCCAACACCTCATCTTTAGAATCAATAAAATCACTAACCATTAAATGCTCACGATGGGCATTTTCCCACCAAGTCACATCACCTTTCTTGCAATGAGACCTAAGGAAATTTAATCCATGCGTCCAATAGCAAAGAGTCTCCTATAGCAAAAGGGAATACCCTCATAGTCAAGTGTCTAATTCCACTATTTGTCCCCAACAAGCAAGATAATATCCCCAAGAAGATCCTTGGAGGTGCCAATGTCCATGAGAATGTGGGCATAATTATTATGGCCATATTTTAATGATATAGCATCTTCTTGTAAAATACGACTAAGAGCATTATCAATAGACACAAAATTGGAGAGGAAGATTGGAAATTCTAACTTAAATAAAAAAAATACTTAAGGATTCTATAAGAGGGTTGAAGGATGGAACCAAGGTTTGAGAAAGAGGGAGTGCTTTCCCCACATTCAAATCCCACACTCCATCACTCACATCTTATCATCACCTAATTGGAAGGGCACCATAAAAAACCCTCTAGTTAGGGATAAAGTTCAATCTTACCCTGAATCAAGGGCCTCCAAGCCTCCAAAGCCCATTTGTTGAGTTCTAGGAGGGAAGGCCAAAAACCATTGAATTTGCAAATGAGAGCTTGAAGTTTAAAATGTTCTCCATTGTCTAACAACTCTTGTTCACATATAAAAATAGGTGAGGAAGGAGAACATGGAAAGGGTTTACCCTACTAGGAAGGGCGAGCACTGTCGCTAAGGCACATGAACTAGGAGAGACATTGGAAAACTTCAAACCATGAGAGAGAGTGGTAGTGGGAAGAGAATGCAAACTTTCCATTCAAAAAAATTGTTACAAAGTCATCACCCTACCAATGCTCTCTTAGGGCCCCCAATGATATAACTTGAGGCTCTAATACTAAATATAATGTTCCAAACAACACAAGAGAAAAAACATAAGAAAATACAACCAATATTTATTTTTGCATTAACATCGTAACACTATAGTGTATAATGCATGCTCACACAAATTGACATTCCTTATGAAAATTAAAATGCAAGGTGGAAAAGCATAACACTTGAATCCACTTGAAACTAGCATACAATCCTAAGTGGCACACTTCAAACTTAATGCATTAGCAAAAGGTATCATACATGATACAACTCATCATGAGGTTCAACAAGGAATAGAAACATATGTAAAGCTAGATAAACAACACCAAATATGAAAATAAGCTCTCACCCTATACTAGTGATTAGATACTTGTACCCACTAGGTAGTTGCATAAAACCAAAACTAACACAAAAAAGAAAGATATAGCTCATTCTCCAATTTCTTATTTTGAAAACAAAAGAGGAACATATGATTAGACAATATCCACTCGCTCAGTTTAATTCTAATTTCATAAATGTAGATATGAATACATGAAGGAAAGATCAACCGTTTTTCAACATTACAACTTAAAGTAAAACCTTTGTTCAATATTATTAATTAATCCAATTAAATCCTTTACTAATACACATAATACTTATAAATGAGACAAATGACCAAATAGAGAAACATCCCAAATACTATGAACAAATTCTCAAAACATTCACAACTCCCAAAACTAAGTTAATGTCTCTCTCAAGAGAATTTCAATGATCCAAAGAAATGTCTCAACATGCATATCAAGATGATAATTGGACACCAAAGTTTTACACAAAAACTTGTCTAACATGAACACCAAAAATCTTCTCTGGAAATCGATCAGAGAAACAAGAAACAAACCCAAAATGTTTCATCAAAAAATCCCATGCATAAGATGCTTGTGAGGTGGGTGCTTTCACAACTACTCGAACACTACCGCAACTGGTAAAATGCATAAAAAATACATTTCTATAGATGAAATTTTACATAAGAGATTCTAACATTTTCCCAAGCTTCTCAAATTTACACATAACAATAAGGATTTCTCTACAATGAAGAGGTAACACTAGAATTATAGGACCGACTAACACCTCTATCTTTTCCAAGACTTCACTTCACACAAGAATGGCTTAAAATTTGTAAGTAAGGTTTTTAAATGATAGGGAATTCCTACGGAATTTCTCTATAGCACGTTGAAACAAAAATACAATAGCCATGAAGGTTCAATCCTCAAAATTGCAAATGAAATTTTCAAATTTAAACAATATTCTCCCTCTTCCAAGAAAAGTACCTAATACATAAATGAATCCATTTACAATTTCAATTCACTCAACTAAATATTAGAATGAGGATTGCTAAATCATAGCATTGATCATCAACACAGTTTAAATTCATAAAAATAACTACCATTTTACAATTTTGTTCAATTATACAAAATGCACAAGTGATTAAATAAAAGCTAAGAACTCTTCCAAGTTCCATGTGAGATATTCATAGTTTCAATGACATCGTCATAGCTCCTGATATGTAAACCAACAACATGCAAGTCTACCACCCAATTGTGTAGATCTCAAAGATTCACTTCCACCTTGCTTAAGAGGTAGACAACATTGATAGCATACATACACACAATCACTCAAGTGGCCACATCCTCATACACACTTGGTAATGAATTTTCTCCACACATGAGGAATCACATGATTTCAAAAAGGAGGATGACAATAGTAGTCTAAGGCTTGCATGGAGTACTTATCCACCATTATCTCAATTATCCAATCTTACACAAACTAAGGTGCTCCAGCTTCATATTGGTTCTTAGGAAGATTTAAAGTATACACACAAACTTCTAGCAATCACTTATGCATAAGCTTTACCAATTCCCAACTGATTTGATTACACACAAACTAGTTTCTTTCCCAACAATTTCAATTTCAAAATTAATCATTTTTCCAAGTTCATAAAAGTACATAAGATTCACCAAACCTCTATTAATGAAATTTCTTCAAGCTTTTCAACAAAATATTGAAAAACACATGAAGGCTTCCATATTCAAAGCAAGCACCAATAGCATACTCCTATCACTCTAAAACCACAAAAAGTAATATTTCAAGCATACAAAAAGGATAATATTTTTTAATCCAAAGGGTATGAAAAACACACAACACCCAAGCAAACACTTTGTCAAGCTCCCAAAATTTTAAAACCAAAAAGGTTTTCCCCACATAAATCTCTTCCAAAATTTAAGAATTATAATATACATATTCAAGCTCTCTCAATCAATGTATGCATAAGAAAAATAATGAATCCCTTTCTAATAACAACCTCTTTTTTCCACACAAAGTAACAAAATAATATTTATTTTTCCAAATCAAATATTATCACCCCTACTTAGTCCTAGTATCACCTTTTTAGTAAGTAAAAAACACTTCATATATATATGGTAGGTAATGCCTCCTACTCTCTGGAAGTTCATTGTTCACGACTCAAACACTAATCCATATCCATCAACAAAGGGCCTATTTAGAGGTCACTATTCCTTGGAGATCAAATATTCTCATTGTTCAAGTAAGGACTAGCTCACATAGTCTTCAGTGTGAAATAGGTAGATGAAAAAGGTCAAAAGAGGTTTGGGAAGAAAGGGTATGTGTCTTTTGCATAGCTGGGATAGTTGAAACAAAAAACCACTTTATTTTGGATTGTAAAGCTTACAAAGTCATCTAGGTGAAGTACATAAGTAATTCAACAACAACTTCTTTTCAAAATTTATTCAATGAGGAGATGGTTGAGAAGAATGGAGGAGTTCATTATCAAATTGAATTGAGAAAAATGAGAGAGTTCATTATCAAATTGAATGACAAAAAATCAACACTTCACAAAATAAAAATAGCAAAATTTATTATCTGGTAGACTATTTTAACCTTGTAAATGTTAAAATCTTATATTCTATTTGATTCTATTAATAGAGCATGATCAAACTTATGCAAAGAGTACACATGGGAATGTGTAGAGCATACAGATGGTTCAACTGGAAGAAAAGAGTACACATAGGTATCACAATAAAGAACTCTAAGGTCAACGAATAAAAAAAAGGCAAGAAAATTGCTTTCAAGTCTTCAAATACCTTCAAGGCGCCATTCCCCCAATATGTTTCGCATAGGGGAGAGGACACGATAGTTGAGCAGCCTAACTTCGTACTTCTCAAAATCCTACGTGGAAATTTCAAATCACTCCAATTTTTTTACAGCAGCCTACTTGGCAAGTCCCCTAATTATAACTAAGATTTCAGGGCCACATCATCAAATATGATAACCACATCAGCATGCTTTTTGTCAAGGTGCCCAAAAAGGCCCCAAAAAAAGTGAGACTGACACTTGTGCACTAAATCATGTTTTATTGGTGCACTGATCTGTGGCATCACATGATTTGTTACTTTTTAAATCTAAGGAATACATTTCATTTAATTATAGGTTGGTCCAATATTGTTAAAGACATTGGACATTATGTCAACAAATACTATAGCAACTATTGGAACATGCTAGATCCTCTCCCCTATTCACGCCGATGTGAACACAAACAAATGCACATAATTACACCTCCAACGGTCTTCTCCACCCTAACCCTGTTTCTCAGTATTCAAGTGAATCTTGCACTCCTACCTTTCACCCTACTGATCATATTTCAAAAATATGTATGGATGAAAGAAATTTCTACTCGAAAGGAATTCCTGCAGGATCATGCATTGATCTATAAATTCACGAAACTGTGGCCCAAATTGAGCGATTTATATGGTTGGATCACAAAGTTGTGGAAGAAGGCATTGGAAGACAAAATTTACAGCTACCCATCGCAAGGGGTTTTTTATCAAGTTTGAATCTCTCATGGATAAAGAAGCAGTGATCAACGTTACACCATGGAATTTTCAAAGGGACCACCTATGTATCAAACCTTGGATTCCCACCTTTCATCTTGGAACTGATTCTTTGTCCTCTACATTTTTATGGATTTGTTTGCCCTACTTGCCTCTACAATTTTGGGAATTAGAGGGACCCTAGGCTATCAATAATGGGCTCAAAAAATGCAGAAAATGATTTTCAATGGAGCGTCATTCTTCCCATTGTCCCAAAAGCCTGCAACGGTGCAGGGAAATTATTCACCTCAAGTTAAACCTACTTGGTGGTTGGGGTTGGAATTGTCTATGCAGGCAAGTGATTGTACTTTGACTGTATTTATTAATTATTTGAAAATAAAAAGTGAATACACTTTTTATTTTCAAATAATTAATAAATATAGTCAAAGGTACAATCAGTTGTCTGTATAGACATTGTCATTGGCGTTCGAGTTGTAAACCCCATCACTTTTTACCATTGCCCCTAGGGAGGTGCTTGGGAAGGATCTCCACATGTTCTCTCTGATGAGGATCCCCTTGTTCTACTACAAATTCACTTGAATATTCTGGCGATGCTTAGAGTAGGGATATGACCAAGCAAGATGCCTTCTTAGAACACAATTTTGATAACACAGAATGCCTGAATGCAAAACAGTTGAAAGGATGACTCCAAATACGATTGAGGGTAAACGTCGAGAGATATTTTTTTGAGTACATGGATTGTTGTGCATATCAAATAGTAAAATCTATAATTACATTAATATGTAATATTATATTATGTCTACATAAATATTTGTATTTTTCTTTGAATATTCTCTGACTATTTTATTTGAAAATAAGTTATTAAATTTTTTATTATATGAAATTTATTATTTAAATATTATGATTCAAAATATATCTTCCCTAAAGTTAGATAAAGGAAATATTACATGTGACTTTGTGTTAAGACTATCAAATACAAACCAACTCAACTATCAAACTTTCTTTGAAACCAAAGGCTATCAATGATCTTTTTTTCTAGTAATTCTTAGTCAATGAGTTTTTGGCTCCATTCGCAAAATATCCCAAGGGCTTGATTATGTTCTCATGTCTCATATTGCCCAAATTCTTCGGTTCATTCATTAATTTTGATTCTCTAAATTTTGCATAATTTATTTTACTATTGTTTGGCAATCACTTATTATAGTTCCTAAAAAGGCCAAAATGTATCCATTCAATGTAGACAGTATGTCATTGCACAAATTTTCCAACAAAAAAAATCATAACAAGAATATACGTTCATAATCAATCAAGTATTATATATCCTTGTCTTCATGTTTTCACAAAATTTTATATAGTCAGATGTGTAGTCCTCTAGGAAATTCTTGAATAAGTAATTGAAGTGTGGCAATGATCCATAAGGATCAGGATAAATAAAATCTTTAAGTAAGTTGGATTTGGAGAAAAGACAGAGATAGGAAGAAAATGACTCTGGACAGAATGTTGGAAGAATGAAGAAGGTGACCTTCGGGTTTGTTGTCATTGATGCCAACATCGTTTGGTAACTGGTTAAGTAAACTATGTATCTACACTAATCCAGTATTTTGATCCTTAAATTCTCTCAGTAAAAGATAATTCTATGAGTTTTTGATATGTTTCTTAGGAGTATTAGTTACAACTATGAACGAGCTTTCAACAACATTGGTTGATCGGCTAAGATATCTAAATGACAGAAGTTCGGCATTTTTTTGGCCGATAGGGTTAAGAACTACTTATCCTATGAATGTTTAAAGTGTTCCTTATTAGGTTTGGGCTAACCCAATTTGTGTTTAATACGTTTTGTTTTGTGTGCTAAAAAGATTTTTGAATTGGGACGACAAGTCACTTTGAATTTTGTATGCTCACATCCAATTAGGTCGACCTAATTAATGTATGAAGATATAGTTGTATATATGTATGTAAGCAAGGAAGAGAATAAGGTGTGTGTGTGGGTGTGTGAACAGTGATGTGAGTTATACGACAAGTGTTATAGTGTGAAGTTATTGATAATTGTTGTATACCTGCAACCGGAGCAGGATTTTGGTTTTCTAGAGCTTAACCGGAACTAATCTCAACACTTTGAAGGTGTACTTTTTCAATTCATCTCTTGGAGTGAGCCATACTTTTTTGTATCTAGGCAATAATCCATTTTGTATTCAGGATGTGAGCCTTTCAAGGACAGTGTGTTTTGGTAGTGAGCCCTGTAATATCTTGTAACTAGTTATAATATATGTGAGTTAATCCTCACTGTAGTTTTTCCTATTTTAGGTTTTCCATGTAAAAATCCTGGTGTCAATGTGTTATGAGATGTTATGATTCCTTTCATGCTTTGGTTTATGGTTGCAACTAGATATGTGTTAATAATTGGATGGTTAGCAATTAATTTTGTTAGCAGAATATTGATTCACGGCCACTCTTAGTATTTAGTGTATTAAACACAGAAAATTGATGAAAGAGTAAGGACAATTTTGTTGTTTTTGGGTTGTTCCACCGCCTGCATATGCAAGGTCGGATCTACACAAGACAAAACCAAACCTACAAGTTCAAACCCACAACTGCAGAATTGTGCTAAATTGTTGAAATATTAGAACCAAAAAAAAATAGTGTCCTTTCTAAGAACTCTTTAGGGCACAGACAAATGCTTCATCATATGCGACAACTATAAATAGAGGTGGAAAGTATGTGATTTGGCATGGGGGGAAAGATTTAGCATTTTATTAAGGAGAATTGGAAGAATTCAGATGTTCATTGTATGTAAAGGCTTGAACAATTAGTAGAGAAACTGTTGTACTCACTTGTTGTACTTATTCTTTCAATCAGTTCCACCAAAGGTAGATGAGCAATTGCTGCTATAAAGATGGTTTTTACCCTCAAAAAGTTTCCAAGGTAAAAATTATGCATTATTTGTGTTGAATCTTTTATTTCTTAGGATTTTTATTTCTGATTTTCATTAACATTCATGTCTTTTTACAATCCATAGATATTGCATTCATTGCAAGTACAAATGAAACCTTAAAAACCCAAATCATGGTTACAGTTGAGGAATTTATAGATTTAAGATGGTGGCATAAGTTCCAAATGAATGCAAAATTCAAGATAGCTATGTCAAAGTCTATAACTGGTTTGCACATAAATAATGCTTTTTCTATGAAATCCCCATCCCTTATTTGTCTCCCTACTTTCCATCCATGTCATTCTCTAAGGGGGCTCTCTATGCCATTGATATAGGAGCATTCCCAGATATGATTAAGTCAAGCAGAGCAAATAAGTCATTGGTTGCAAGGAACTTAAATCCCCTACCTCCCTTTAGGCATATTCATACCCAATTCTAGCATAAGACAAATCAAGGAAGCAAGGACAACAATTTGAACTCATAATCGTGGGCATTTTTTGCCTCAACACTTTCAAAATTATCACATTTTCTCTCTAGATGATCCTTTTGACAATCTCCACTCCTCTAATTATTTGATAAAGAACAATCACAAATTCAGTTATCACTTGGCACCATTTGAACCAACATAAGTTTGGAAAACAACATTTAAACATAGTTTGAAAACTCGCAACTCAGCGAAACTCTGCAGACCCAATTTTGACTCAGACTCAATAATGCTGAAAAAACTTGACAAATTGAAAAAAAATTAAATTCATATCTAAACATAAACCTACTCAAAACAAATTAAAAAAATTCCCTAGTACTTCTCACCTATACTTAAATTCCTTAAGAAATACTTCTCACCTATGAAGAGTTCATATATAGCATCTTTTCACCAAGCCTCTTACATGCCCCAGCATCTCAAACACATGACCTTGACCTTATATTCTGCCAGGTGTTAGCATCCCTCATGCAACCCTCCATCCACTGTGAATGCTCCCCAATCCAATACTCACTATACCCTGTCCCTCGAACTAGTTCCTATTGCCCTTCGCCAATGACTGCAAAAGACAAATATGATGCAGCCCAAGTAGGGGAGACTGAGAAGCACCATAACAAAGTAGAATAATGAAACTGTAAACATTCTTAAACACCCATTGCACAAAATTAACCCAATCTGCCCACATATAATTAAATTCCTAAACAAAAACTTCTCGCCTATGACGAGTTCATTTGTATAATCATTCACCCCACTCCCAGTCGGGCATTGCACTCTAACTGCCGCTATTGCATCAGCTTGCTTATTTTATCGAACGTCGTTTGATTGTTTAAACAGATTATTTATAGAAATGGACGAGGAGAATGTCGCGCAATTGACAGATGAATGGGCTTTGCCTCGTATGGCCTCGCCATCACTTGTATCACCACTACAGCTAATGCCCCCGTCTCAAACTCAAAATGACCCACGCAATTTCCTTCGACTTTGATATTCGCCTCACAGTCCTTCCTATGCCACAAGTTGAAGGGTTACCTGAGGGACTGGAAAGCTTCGACCAAGTTCCTTCCGAGCAATCTGAACTAATTTTTGATTTGGTCGTTAAGCTTGAACAGCCTTTAAACCGTTGGCTTGAAGGTCGAATTGAAGGGAGGGAAGCTCCTGTTAGTATTATGCATGATATACTTTTGGGATGGCCGATGGAGTACGGAGTTGCGCCAAAAGCACAACATTGTCAGGGTGGCATTTAATACATACGGTGTATTCGATCTGAGTCTGTTGCGTACGCACAATTGTAATTTACCTCTTTCAACGCGCCCACTACCACTCGCTCCACTTGCGCAAGATGGATACACTCTAACAAATCTACAAAACCTCTCCATTATTAGTGACCATTGGTTTTCACCTAGAATCCTACACATTTAGGCATACATCAAGCCTATCTAGCACATATAACCGAATCATGGTATTAAGCTAACAAGCCCATATATAATCATGTAAAACACATATATCTCACAAAATCTTATCATATAATAATGATATTGCAAGATTGATTATCTACTCATTTATAATCAAAATGATACATATGCAACATGATCAAATCACATATAATCATTGTCAATTAGCAATACTAAATCATCAAAATGAAAGTAACTAATATCTCATAATCATAATAGAAACGATGAAGCAAAAAGGATCGACACAACTCAATCGCATAATAATCACATCTCAAGTCATATAGTAATATCAACATAGAATGTGATCACAATAGATTAATAATATCAAAAAGCATGATAATGAATGTATCATCTAGCCTTCGTAATCATAATCACAACAGCCAAATGCATCAACACAATTAGCCTCCCAAACACCTTATATGCATGAATTATAAACCAACACATACAAAAATCAATTAGGCATCACAATAGTCAAGCATGACCCTTAATCACAAATGCCAATGCATGGAAATAATAATAATCATACAATTAATACACGATATGTAATAAAATAACTTGCACAAAAAAGGAATATGATATGAAATATACTGCAAATACTTGATAACAAAATTGAGAATGACAAGCCACTTTGAGGGGGTAAACTTCCAAATATCTCCAATGAGAACACAATTCACAATTTGATGATCAAATAAGACTCACTACCTCTTATATGCCTTACTTATTCTTATGATATCACGTAAGCCGACTTAGATAACAACATATAAGCCCTAGGCAGACCTAAATAATCAAATAAAAATATAATAATGATAATATGGTTTAATTAAGAGGTAAGGTAGCCACAAGCCAACCTAGATTAAGGGTGTAGCATGCCCCCCTCTTCAGAGAAAAATTGTCCTTAATTTTAATCAAGTGTGGATGCTTTTGGATGAACTATTCATCCTCTTATATGGCATCTTCAATTGATAAATTCTTCCCCTAGATGAGATACTTAATGAGTGTTCTAGTCCTTAGCTTCTTTGTGCATGTTTGAAAAATGAACTCTGGTTTCAATATAATTCTTCCTTCTTCATCAAGCTTTGGTAATATTGTATGTGTAGGGATATTACACCCAATTACTTTTTTTAAATAAGAAACATGAAAAACTAGATGCATTTTTGTTGTTGGATGTAACTGAAGCTTGTAGGTGACGTTACCTATTGTGACCAATGACATAGTATAGGTTAACTACACCCGATCTATACGAATTTGAGGCATATTTAACCCACTAAGCATCAACTGGGCAATAAAATCATTCACTGTAAACAAAGACAAAGAAGCCATTAAAACTAACATTCTAAATCATGAAAGCTTGAAAAACCTCTAATCTAAAACATTGAAACTCATCCTATAAGGGGAGTGGTGTCGAATTGATGTGGAATGGCGACCCTTTCCCAATCCCTTTGATAATGAGCTTGTTTCGATCGATTCTATTGAAGAGAATCGACGAAACTGGTGAAAGATGTGTGATAAAACATGATTTAAAGCTAAATGAACATGATGCAAGCTATTTTAACATGATGTATGCTACGATGATTGATATGGGTATATGAAAATCTACTATGAATGAAGTTTAAGCTAAAAAAGATTCAAACCCTACTTACACAATACTAAATGGTTGCATTTATGTTATCATGGAAGCCATTACTGGAAGCTAAGATAATATGGTGCAATTAAAATAAACCAAAATTATGCTAAATGTGAGTGCAAGTGAGAGTGATTTTAACAGCATAAGTTTGATGTTAAAAGATGGATTCATTTGTCTCCAAATAGGGACCTATTTATAGGAGAGCAAATGAGAAATGGAGGGTTGAGATCAAAAAGGTTAATCAACGGTCAAGAATGGAAGAAGTTGGAGGCATGGATCATGGATTCTCATCAGTGGGTGAGAATGGAAGATGAGATTTAATCAAGGGTTAACATTCTTTCAAACAAACATACTTTCAACTTGTCCAAGAGGTCACAAGTTAACTTGCACATGAGGTCACGAGTTAACTTGCTCAAGAAGCTAAGTAAGTTTGTTGAGAAAAAAGGAATATTCCCCTTCTTCAAATGGGTGAGGAGAGAGAATATTCTTTGGAATATTCTCATGAGTGAGGAAAAAAGGATAATTTAGTTAATTAAAACTAAATTAAATTGTGCAAAAGGGGGAGGAATATTCCTTGGGAATATTCTCTTGCAAGGGGGGGAATTAGATTTAATTGACAATTAAACATATTAATAATGCAAGTAGGGGATTTAGAAGAATTAGATGATATTCATTAAATAAAATGATTTAATGAATGGGGGAAAGGTGGAATGACATTTAATTAAATAACTTAGGATTATTTAATTAAACAAGAAGATTTAGGGATTTAAATTAAATAGTTTGATTTATTTAATTTAATGAGATGAAATGTTAGCACGAAAGGGGGTGAATTAACCCAATTAAATTAATTAGGTTAATATATGCAAATGATTTAATTAATTAAATAGCTAAGCTAATTTAATTAATTAAGCGAAAAGAGGATGGATTTCAAGATGAAATGATGTTAGTATACCTGATTCAAGTGTATGATATCATTCAAGACATTTTTAAGTGTCTACACCTATATTTTGCATGATATATTATGGGCCATAATATTTTGGAAAGAGATTATTATTCTTTGTTTATTGCTTCAATGGCATTTACTTATAAGGTTGCAATCTCAAGAAAAACCAATCTGTGAATTCAAAACTCCTTTCATTATGGTGTTGGTTAGCTTGTTGCTTCATTCAATTTTTTGTCATGGCCAAATTCTCCCTAAGTCTTGAAAGTACCTATTGTTGATGATGTAGGTGGTCCTCCACAACATAAATGTCACACCCCACTTTTTAGTTTGCATTTACTTTTAATTTTTACGTTAAATATGTGTTTAAATAGGCATGAATGGATGATTTTACTTCAATTAATGTTTAGATAAAATCATAATGCAATATAAATGTTTTCATTCAAGGATCAAAGAATTGTGATGATTATTAATTTTGATTAATGATTATGATATCATGGCTATTAATAGACTAACCATTGTGATGGCTTTGTAAGTTGAATGCAGAAACAATTTTTCCCTCACGGATGGAGAGGGAGAGCATCACCAGAGAGAAGTGTATAGACATTGTGAACAAACAGGTAATTGCCATCTTGAGTCAAACACACACTCACATAGGTCTTGCGTCAAAATTCGAGTAAATTGTTAAGTTCCTAGTATTGTTGAAGAGTTAATCTCATGTCTTGACTTGTGTGGTCTTTTCATAAGGTTATGTCAAAAACATACTTGACCTATCGTCAATCTCTAGCAATGGTCGAGAGGCGATATCATTTAATCAAGGTCATCATTCTTGTTTACCTATTAATTGTTAAGGTTTATTTTATTATTATTTAAATGTGTTAAATATATATAGTCATTATCACGCTGGCCATGTTAACCTGGAGGAGTCCTGTTGCGGGCTTGGGGCTTCTCCCCAGGGGGACTAGTTTCGCCTTGGCTCGCCCCACCATCACCCCAACTCGGCAGCAAAAAGTAAGCCCAAGGCAAGGTATGGTGGGAATTGTTGGGCCTTGGTTGGAGATACCTCCTGAGTATCAAAAAAAAAACAATATATATATATATATATAATCATTATCTTTTTAAAGGCATTATTGCCTAACATTATTATGACACAATTGGAAAGGGAAGTTAGCTTACCACACAATGCAAGAAAATGGGAAGTTTCTCCTTATGTGGTGGCTTCATGCAAATGAGGTTGGCGATTTCATTAGCCATGGTTAAGTTGCAATGCCTTTGTTTATGGCATTAAAACAACCATGTGACTGGCTATCACGTGGCATAAAGAAGGCTTAGTTGTTGTTATAAAGGGGTTGAGAGATTTTTGGAGGGTTATCTATTGTGAGCAAGGAAGAGATTAGAACAATGTGTGAGTAGAACAGGGTGTTTAGAGTGTTTTATATTTGGGGGTGTTATTTCTACACTTGTGTGTAAGGGAAGAGCAAAAATAGGTGCTCCATTTGGTCTAGTTGTGTGTAGGAACTAGAAAGTGGAGTTTGTAGGGGAACAAAATTATATTCCAGGCATGTTACTTTCTCTTCATTTTTGAAAGGAAACTTGCAGCCATCTAGTGACAATTTCCACACAACTCAAAAGAGAAATATATGCAAATAAGTACTCAGAATCCACACGCAAGTGAATAGACAACATACCATCAAATATGACACAAGATATACCCTGGGAAAACCCTCAAGAGGGAAAAATCTAGCCTCCAAAAGCATTCATGACTCATGTATTATTCAGCAACAAACATTGCAATACATCTTCAAAGTCCTACATGAACACCTCTAAATCATCAAGCCCTCTACATGTTAGAATTGTGAAAAAACCACAAACCACAAGCTGCAGGATCAAACAATGAACAAAGACACCTTCCACGCAAGAGGTCTGCAAACAATATGTGCAATATTCCTCAATAAGAAAAAGCTATAGAAAAAAGAGACTATCAAAAATATATGAAACCTTGAGATTTAATTACAATGAGGGTTGAGTGCTATATAGGAGCAAAAGCATAAAAGCACTTCTAAGTTTAGCTTAAGTGTATGAGAATAAATTAGACTAATAATCAATTAAAGATTAATTAATTATTAGCTAATGCACGATTACTCTAACAACCCCCCTAAGATGAACTTAGGGAGTAGCTAAAAATCCTAATAGAATGCATGATGGGTATCGACAAACAAGGCCTGGTGAGGTACCCATGTACAAACAAAAGATCTCTCAAATCTGGAGAAAAGGAGAAAACCATAGTGGGAGAAAACTCCTCTCCAAAAGAGATAAAGGAAAATGAAGGACTGAAAAAGCCTCCAAATCATGGTGTGGATTGAGAAGCCTCCAACCAAACAAAGTTCCAAAAAAAGAGGAACATGTAGAACATTATTGTAGAACGAAGAAGTTGTGCACTATTGTTGAATGATGACTAATATAGTGTTGAAATAAAGAACCTTTAGAAACAAATGATGATCAACTTCAAGATAATAAGAATTTGCATGAGTGCCCAAATGACACTACTCAAATCAGATGGAAAATAGTAGCAAACATCTAGAAATCGAAGATACAAATGTCAAGATCAAGGAGACTATATTGCATGAGTGCTCCCAATGACACTACTCAACATGCAAGATGCAAGTCAAAAAAGCAGGTACCAATAGTCTGAAGAACACTGATCATGAGAGAGATAATAATCCACATGAGTGTCCCCAATGACACTACTCGAAACAAATGGAAAAAAAGGAAAACATCTGGAACTTGAAGATACAAACGACACATGAATCTGTATGAGTGACCAAAATGACACTACTCAACATGCAAGATGCAAGTTGAAAATACAAGTACCTAGTAGTCTCTGATCAAATGAAAATGGAAGGTTGCCTCCAAAAACAAGAATTTAAGAATGTCCATATGGTAAATGCTTTAACTCACTAAAATTCATGTAACCAGTTGTTGATGTACACTACATATGAAAGTACATAGGAACAAGAACTAGATACGTAGATCACTCAAACTGTGAAACCAAGGAAGAATTAGCACCAACAGTAGAAACCCCCCATAATGATGAAAAAGGGGATAGCCATGATAGGAACACTGAAACTATGTGAAACCAAGAAGTGCACGGAGGAGAAACAACCTGCAAAGAAAAGGGTGTGCAAACTAAGACACACACGCGTGAGGCAAGAAGCACTGGGATTCACTACTGTCATGGAAGGGAAACTCACTTGACAAAGGTGTGATGGAAAGCCAAAGACAAACATCAACCCCCACATGGCACTTTATATCATAGTGCAAATATAAAAGACACAACAAGATGTGCATAATCCCCAAAAATTATACACCAGAATGGCACTTTATCTTAGTGTGTCTACAAAAGAGAATGTGTATGAAAAAGATGTCTACAATTCCAAAATAGGATATAATACTAAAAATACATAAAGAAAAACCAAAAATGAGTCATCCTGCGTAGACAAAAAGTTTTCAAGACCTAAGATGTCCAAGTAATTCACTAGAATGTGTAAACACAAAAACATGAATAAAATATACTTGGAGAGAAATATGGAAAAAAGTGCATGGATGGTTGTAAAGAACTCTCAAAGATGGTTCCAACGTTGTTGGAATCATGAAAAATGGAGAAACAGGTCTAAAGTTATGAGCTCGAGACTGAAAAATAACACCTCTGACTTCAACAGGCTATAGAATGCACAGGAGCAAAAACAAGTTATGAGACCCACACCACTGGAAAGCTGACAAAACCATCTTTCTGATGATATCTCATTTACCCAATTCTGATACCCAAGCAAAAAGTTGTACCCATTTTCCCGATTCTGCCTATTTTGCAAAAAAAACAAAAACAATTTACTCCCCTAGGGGCTAGGCACTGGTTGCCCATATGACCCTGGGGTGGCATATTTTTTCTCTTTTTCTTTTTTCTTTAAAAAAGCAAAAAAGAAAAAATCAAAGAAGATTTCAAATTTTGTCCTGTAATCCTAGTTGAAGAAAAAACCTCATAAATCAAAAAGGGGTTCACTAATTCTATGCTCTGATACCATGTTAGAATTGTGGAAAAACCACAAACCATAAGCCACAAGATCAAACAACGGACAAAGACACCTTCCACGCAAAAGATCTACAAACAATATAATATTCCTCAACAAGAAAAAGCTATAGAAGGAAGAGACTATCAAAAAGATATGAAAGCTCGAGAGTTAATTACAATGAGGGTTGAGTGCTCTATAGGAGAAAAACCCTAAAAAAATAAAAGCACTCCTAAGTTTAGCTTAAGTGCATGAGAATAAATTAAACTAATAATCAATTAAAGATAAATTAATTATTAGCTAATGCATGATTACTCTAACACTACAAGCACTTCATGTGTCCAAACATGTAACCACACATCCCATGCCATGCTTCACATATGCACTCTTCAGAAGAAAACTCAAAACCCCAACTAGCCAACCTTAGACAACTACCCTTGTGTTTGCTTTTATAGAAATAAACTCACACAAAACCTCCAAGTGGTATTATATAAAACCATGTGACTAAAACCATGAAATTACAAAACCATGACCCCACATTTAATATTGGATACTTTATTAAATTACTTTCCCCAATATTAAATAAATACATTTTTACAACTTACATTTATGTCCCAATGTTACATACAACATAAAGTGGCTTGAATAATGTTAGCTCCTAGTGATGCACACACTTCTAAGTCCCCTAGGTACACCACACATAATAATAAATTAAACATTATGCAAGGTGTACAACACCTAATTCCTAACATTTTTTCTGGTAACAAAATGTTATGCATTCAGAACTTTGATAGATAAAGTTTATGCATAGAAACATATGCATGTGCAAGGGAAAATGAATTGTTTGTTTATACTTATCTGTGTATAAAATTATTTAAAACCTTTTATTCTTCTGTGTTGGACAACAAAGAAAATAAGTTTGAATACAATAATTTTTAAATATGATGTATATATATCCTATTGATATATATATATATATATATATACACATATAAACCTAAGTTTTCTTCCAGAGACAGTCTTATTCTCATGCTAGTCTTGCATTGTGTCACATTTGAGAATGGATTTCAAGTTCAAGGAGAAACAATTGTATATGATTTTATTAATTCATTCACCCTACTGATTTGAAATGAATAGAAATATTCTTATATGTTTATAAACATAAATATTTGATCGATATAAATATTTATATATATATGTGTGTGTGTGTGTGTGTGTGTGTGTGTGTGTGTGTGTGTGTGTGTGTATGATCTATTTTAGATACATTTGTAAATATGTATGAAAAGCTTGATGCCTAGAATGATATTATGGTAGTGAGTAATCAGACTTTACTTAGAGCTTTTATTATGACATAGATTATATATATATATATATGCTTACTCTTGCAAAAATAAATAGATAACATGTTGTACCTTCATTGGTCATATTAATTTATTCTCTTGAATGAAGCCAAAGACTAAACACAGAAAATATATATATATATATAATGAAATTATTTTGTTCAATCAAATGAAAGAGGATAAAAACTTGTATTTATCAATATTTACAAGTTGTCAAGACTTTTTAGTAATAGTCTTAGAATCACAAGTTCATGGTAGGAAGGTGACACTATCTGAAATGTGATCTAACCTATAATTGAGTTAAATGTTGTACGTTATAAAATTTAGGGAAGAATTTATATTCATGAAGCAATTGTAAGGACATATGAACATGTGGTAATAGCCAAGATCGAGTAATTGCAAGAGTCACTTAAAGCTGGAAGTTCATTGTCAGTATAATTCAATAACTTTATTTGTTTCGCGACAATAAAATAAATACATGTTTGGTCTTAATTCTTTATGAAAAATAGATGATCAGTCACATGAGTCAACTGTGTGATAAACTGTAGCATGAATATCATTTCAAAGTCAAGTTAGAGGTGTGTGAACACATGACTGCATTTCCTATGGAAGTGTCTTTTATTTTAAAAACTTTGGCCAAATTGATGCATGCAAAAGTCTTTGCTTGCATTTAGTTGGTTCATAGTGTTCCAGATTTCATAATCCAATCTATTGGTCATACTTAGTTAGAGGATTGTCTAAATTTGTATGGTTGATTGGGTTATGTAGGGCACAACACTAGGACTCATATGGCATGAACTATGTTGGTTTCCTTTATCTATACTCTTCGTGAAGGGTAGGGCCACTTCTAGATGGAAGGTGTGTGGGGACCGTCAATCTATGGTTGGAGGAAAAGCACTCAGGTGATACTCTCCCTCTTGCAGATGACTCGTTGAGACTTGTGAGACAGATGCAAGATTCTAGATGCAAAAGATTCAATA
>VDFB02150900.1:0-26431 GCA_007258455.2 Sequoia sempervirens
AAGACAACTTTAGCTTGTGCCCTTATTGTTGTGTTGACCTCCCTATGTTCCATCTTTTCCTTGACTTTTATAACATTGACCCGCTCGTCGTCAGTGTAGATATGATTGATTATATGATCATCATTGATATGATTCACACTTTTTCCAGAAGACTCACCCTTTTGATAATTGGGTAAAGGATTATGAAATGCTTGGTGGTCTTTTTTCGATTGTTGGTTTCCTTCTACCTTAATGGTGGTGTCATTTTCTATCAAGTCTTGGATTACATTCTTCAAGGCTTGACAATTATTTGTGTGATGGCCTTTGCATCGATGATAATCACAATAGTATGTGTCATTCCATGATGGAGGCTTCACATTGGGTTCGTAACTTCATTGAGGCGGAAGGGTGATAACATTCTTTGCCATTAACTCTTTAAGGGCAGATTCTAGAGATTGACCCAGTGGAGTAAAAGTTCTTCTATCGGAGAAGAATGAAGATAGTTGTGGATTTGTGTTTGAGGTATTTCCTAAGGCATTGTTGTTGTTATTGTTTCCATGGTAACCTTGATTGGGAGTAAAATTTTGATTCATGTTATTCCTCGGAGGAAGAGGGTTGTTTCCTTGATTTGTGACTGAATTGACGTTGTTATAGTTATTGTTGTGGGGAGCACTTGGAGCACTAAGAAAAAATGGCTTAGTCGAGACATGATTTGCATCTACAACACCATCATTCACCATGTTTTTGTTGCAGGTCCAAAACTTAGATTTGTCGTTGTGGTGATTTGAAGAGCTAGGATTGTCTTTATCAAGTTTTATTATCCCTCTTTGGACCAATGCACTTTCAATGGTGATGACATTTTCAATCAATTTCTGAAAAGAGGGAGGACAATGAAGATTAAGACGATAGCTCATCTCTTGATCTAAGTTGTTTATGAAAGTGGTGATCTTTTCCTTTTCAGGAACATGACGTGGGTATCTAGCGAATAATCTTCTCCATCTTTGAAGAAATGTAATGAATGGTTCACTAGGTTTCTATTTAGCTTTGCAAAGATCAATCATGGTTATTTGATGTTGTATGTTGTAGGAATATTGTGATATGAATTCGTTAATCAATTCCTCAAATGTCTTGACGGGTGGTGTGATTTTTGATAGCCATTCCATAGATTGGCCTCCAAGACTCCTAGAAAACAAATGCATCAAGTATGTGTCCTCATGAGAAAACTCTAAAGTCATGTTTCAGAAGTCTCTAATATGATCAATTGGATCTGATTTCCCATTATAACGATCAAACTTTCGGATTTCTCAATGTTTGGGAAATGGGATCATGTTGAGACGCCGATCAAAAGGATAAGGACAAATGTCCTCAAGAGCGTATGTCTTTGTTGTGGCTCCCCCTTGTAGATCTTTAATTTGTCCTTGTAGTGCTTTAACTTGTTGAGTCAAGGCACTAAGATCAGACAAGGGTGTTTCCTCAGGATTACTTTTTATGTTTTCAATATCAAAGTCATGAGGCAACTTAGCTCCTTTTTCAGCTAGATACAAGAAATATTTCTCTTTGTTGCACTCTAAAATATTTTCTAAGGCTTTGTAAAATTTGGGATCTTGCTCGGCCTCTCTAAGATGTTCTTCATCTCATTCATCATCACTATCTACATGGGTTTTGTTCATGTCTTTGTATTTGTGGAATGGATTTTCTTCTCTTTCACCCATGTCGCCGTCAAAAAGGGGATTTCGACTCACTCTATAAATGGGACTACTACTCTCACCTTTGTCTTGAGTGCTTCGAATATGATCTTCTTGTTGAATATCCTCTTTCAGCTTATTGTATTGAGATCTTATGAAAATAGGCATTTGATTTCGAAATGTTCTTCTAGACTTAGATCATAGGTTTATAAGTGCAAAAAAATGATGATGTCTTTATCTGATAAGATGAAAATCTTATGATATGATCAAAGACATTCCTAACTCTTGATTGTGGCTTCCAATGATGGAGGATATCAGAATCCTATTGGAGAAGTCAAATCAAAAATCTGAAACTTGTTTGAGAGATGCACTTTTAAGATTTTATCTTTATTTTTGAAGAATGATAAGTATATCAAATGGCCCAATTCACTCACTGAAGAATTTGACTGAGATGTGTGGGATATTCAATAGAAGGTTGTGGTAGATAATCAAATTTGAGAGGTTTATTATGATTGTGTCTTTGAGATAGAGCTCTTCTCTGAAAATAGGCTTATGAATATAAAGGCTCTACAACATACTTGTCAGTAAATCCCTTAGAAAAATCTTGATACCTATGAAGAAACTCACGGTAATGAAGCAAGACGTTCTGAATTTTATACAAAAACTTTCTTCGTTGCAAATTTTTCTTGTAACCTAAATGTTTCTTAGGCTTCTTGATCCTATTGGCAATTGATTTCCTAAAAATATTGGTTGATTTCCACTCTCTAAGCATGAGAGAAAATGCCGAGATGCTACTGGACCAAGGATGTTATAAACTCAGATCTATCAAAAGTGAAAATTCTAGAAAATGACAGATGGGCTACTCTGTGTCCTATATGCGCTGCAGAAATAGGCATATGCGCTAGAGAAACAATCAAATGTGCTACAACAGACCTCAGATATGCTACAATATGTCTCAGATGTGCTTCAAAAAATATTTTTGACAGTGACCCAAAAACTGTTTGTAGAATACTTAGCCTATGCGCTAAAACAAACTCTAAATGCATTAAAATAACCAGTGAATGCGCTAGAATAGACCTTATATGTGCTAAGACACTCCCTAGATGCGCTAAAAAAGTTTTCCAAAACAATTTTCTGGACAATTGAGAACAATTTTCAGCTGAATTTTTGCATGTTCATTTTGGATGATCTTTTATCTGAGTTAATGTGATGGAAGACACAACAAACATTTTGAAAACAATTGTTTTTTTAAACCCTCTACTAAATATCAAGTGTATGATCAAAATGTTTTTCAAAAAGTGTTTTCATAGGTTTAGCACATGAAAGACAATTCAAGCAGATTCACTCTTAGTACTCAAGTAGGTCATCCTAATAATCAACAACCCACATCTTAGAACTGCATCGACTCATACAGTCGTGTCACCCCGAAGGGGTGCTCGTGTTTTTGTCTTTTCCAGGCACATACTCAGAGTGACGGAAGTGGATATTAGATCCCCTGAGCAAATGGTCCTTGGCAGTTATATGGTGAGTGTCTTGGGGGCAGATTCTTCCCTCCCCTTGCACTATGATTATTACGATGTTCAGAAACTGACTTCAGCTGGCTACTACACTAGGTTCTTAGTAAGGGTTTCCGTTCGGTGCGGCAATAATAAACTCCCTCAGGAGACCTCCCAACCTTTAGAACAAAGGCTTTGGGGATGGTTATCTTGCACACTACTGAAAAAAGAGGGTTTCCCCAGATTTGCTTTAAATTTTATAGTGGGGTGGAATAGCCTGGCTTTGGCTTGAACCCACTTGAGTCATTCCTCTTGGGTGAGTACTTTTTCCCACAAGAGCAGGCCCTCTAAAGGATGTAATAAAGCAGTAAATTTGAATGAAATTGAAAAGGAAAGTCTGGGATTCTGATCACCCAGTTAAGGGGAGAGCATAGACCTATTGCCATAGACAAAGCAAACAAATGTTCTTTTTAAAACCCAAATGACAATGATTTAATCTATGTGAAGATGTTGCTTCACAACAAGCATGGGATTCATTTTAACTATAAAAATCATTGTGTGGTGACTATCCTAGATTGCTTCATTTTAAATTCCATGTCTATCCTAGGGTTGCTTCTTTTTAACCAGATGTGACTATCCTAGGGTTGCTTCTTTTTAACCAAAGAAAGTTATGTCTGCAGAAGGCGTCAGACTCAGAACTTTGTTTAATTACAACTTGTAAGTGCTAAAATATTCTACATATGCACTAAAATAAATAGTAAATGTGCCAAAACAGATACGAAAAGCGCTACAGAAAACTCTATATGCGCTAAAATAACTCCTATATGCACAAATCTAGGAAGGCAATTTTTTTAATTTTTTTACAATGTTTTTAATTAAATGAACTAAACGGATGCACTATTATGTTTCCTGGATGTGCTGAAACAGTCCTTGGAAGCACCAAAATAGTTCCTGGAAAAGCTAAAATAGGAATTTTTGACGGAAATCCGAATTCCAGAATGCAAAAACTTGTCAAAATACCTGCAAGTAAATGTTAAAAACGAGGCATAGGCCCCACGGTGGGTGCCAAAAATGTGAATGAAAATATGCATATCAAATATGTAAATTAAAAATTGAATCAAACACACCAATGGAACTTTAAATCAGAGCATAAAATAAAAGAAGAGAAGCAAACTCCATTTATGCTTCGAAGACGTCCCATTGTCCTCTATCTCCAGTGTTTTTGTTGAATCTAGCTTGCTCTCAGATTTGGTGTACTAAGCTCAACAAAATGTCTTCCTAGAGAACGAGATTTAGAATGAATGCATGCTTATGCTAAGATGTAGTTAACAAAACTAAAAATGATAAATAAAATGTGAGATTACTAAATGTAATGATTGCTAAAATTGATAAATGCTAGATGATATTAAAATAATGTGTGCACGTGAATGTAAGTGTATGCAAGTGTAACCAATGCTTGGATTTGTAGGGGTATTTAAAGAGTTTTCGAAAGACTCTGATTGGCTGACATGATCAATGGTTTAAATCAAGCTTGTCAAGATGAATGGTAAGAGATTTTTGAAAGTCGAGAGAGAGATGGAAGGTTTCCTTCTACACAAATTTTCTCTTTCAGATCTGAAGGAAAGTTGCCATTTGAGGAGTGAGTTGGGGATAAATTTCATAATTAAATAAATAAATTTATTTAATTATATGTGAGGATGAATTTAGAAGTTTGCATAATTAAATAAGTAATATTTAATTATGTGTGAGAGATGAAAATGGAAGGTAATTAAATATTTAAAATATTTAATTTAACTATGAGATGAAGAGGGTGTTTGGAGGAATATTCCATTATTTGAATTCAAATATTCAAATTTAGAATAACATGATAATTAATATAAATAAATTATAAATTTTATTTAATTTAATTAAGAGGAATATGGAAGATGGTAATAATAAAATAAAGTTATTTATTTAATTAAGGTAGAAGAATTATAAAAGTGAACAATTATAAATAGATAATTAAATTTATTTTTATGTAGATGACTTTAGAAGATTAATTAAATAATTTATATTTAATTAATTAACAAGCTTGATTAACCATGACCATTTTTAGACGTATACAATTATTAATCTTCAATATACATCATTTATAAATTAAGGTCGTATACTATGGTAATTAACTAATTGATGTAGACCTGGGAGGCTCAACTCAACCAACCTATCAACCTTCCTTTAAGAGGATTCCAACAAGTTTAGAATGACCACTTTAAACAATCCAAACAACTCTCAAAGCCTGACAAACAACAAAAGTCAGATTTCACACTTTGACTCCTTGAATCCTTGTAGGAGTGCAAACCTACTAGTTTTTCCCAATAACTCAAAAATTTCCCAAAACACTAGACAAACCCTTGATGGTTTTAGACACCCATTTTGGTTTTATTAAACATACTTCAAGGGAAAGTACAAGTCCTTTGGACCAAATCACAAAAATCACACTTTCTAAGTTGTGTTGATTAGGTTGATTAGGCCTATTTTACAAAGCAACTAGTCTTTAAACTTGTCATATGCCCATGAAATATTGGGGAAGAAATTTTTATGCCTCCAAACCTCCAAATCCACAAAAAGATTCCACTTGTACAGCCAGATTCTTGCCAAACCCAAAAACCCTTGTTTTAGGCCAAAATCATGAGGGTTTATTCAATCTTGTACTTCCACGACCTCCCAAACCTCAAAACCAACTTAGACACAACCCATTAGGTCTGCACATGGGTAAAAATTCATAAAATTAGATATCCCATACATATTTTGTTGAAACCTAGGCTTGAACCTCTCATTTCACATGCTTTTCTTCACAAAACTCTTGAGGACAACAGCTATACCTTCTTTATTTCTCATCCTATGAGGGTTTACAATGATCACTTTATGCATTTTAAAGTCCTTTACACCTCAACTACTAAAAAACCACCTCTACAACTGACTTTTTAATCTTAGGTTGATTAGGCCTATTTTACAAAGCAACTAGTCTTTAAACTTGTCATATGCCCATGAAATATTGGGACAGAAATTTTTATGCCTCCAAACCTCCAAATCCACAAAAAGATTCCACTTGTATAGCCAGATTCTTGCCAAACCCAAAAACCCTTGTTTTAGGCCAAAATCATGAGGATTTATTCAATCTCGTACTTCCACGATCTCCCAGACCTCAAAACCAACTCAGACACAACCCATTAGGTCTGCACATGGGTAAAAATTCATAAAATCAGATTTCCCATACATATTTTGTTGAAACCTAGGCTTGAAACTCTCATTTCACATGCTTTTCTTCACAAAACTCTCTAGGACAACAACTATACCTTCTTTATTTCTCATCCTATGAGGGTTTACAATGATCACTTTATGCTTTTTAAAGGCCTTTACACCTCAACTACTGAAAAACCACCTCTACAACTGACTTTTTAATCTTAGGTTGATTAGGCCTATTTTACAAAGCAACTAGTCTTTAAACTTGTCATATGCCCATGAAATATTGGGGCAAAACATTTTATTCCTCCAAACCTCCAAATCCACAAAAAGATTCCACTTGTACAGCTAGATTTTTGCCAAACCCAAAAACCCTTGTTTTAGGCCAAAATCATGAGGGTTTATTCAATATCGTACTTCCACGACCTCCACGACCTCAAAAACAACTCAGGAACAACGCATTAGGTCTGCACATGGGTAAAAATTCATAAAATCAGATCTTCCATACATATTTTGTTGAAACCTAGGCTTGAACCTCTCATTTCACATACTTTTCTTCACAAAACTCTTGAGGACAACAACTATACCTTCTTTATTTCTCATCCTATGAGGGTTTACAATGATCACTTTATGCCTTTTAAAGGCCTTTACACATCAACTACTAAAAAACCACCTCTACAACTATCTTTTATGACCACAAGAAACATAAAACACTAATTTCAAGGTTGTTAACATCACTATTGAAATGTTTTAATTTTTTGAACTTTCAAATGTATTGAAACTCCTAGGACACCTCTAAGACCATGCTAGTGGCTTGATAATAGCCTTATTATTGACATGACACTAACCTTGCACCCTTTTACATGTAAATTCTCCAATTTTCCTTAAAAAGGCTACAAAACTCTTTAGTACAAGACTCAAACTCATAACTCAAAACTTCACCTAGAACATGTCTAATGGTCTTAATTGACCTTACTCAAGACAAAAAAATCCAAAAGAATCACTCTACCTATTGACCATCTATCCACCTTCAAATAATCACAAGTTGAGAAAAAGGTATAGGTGCTCCTGCAACACTAATTATACGTCGTTTGTGAATTTCAATTTTTTTTTATACAGTTGGTCGAGAGTGGGATGCACTACATTTGTAGATCGTAAAAAATATTGATTGGATGATAGTATGGATTGAACGACGCCAACAATCTGGTTGCACATTAACACGGGAAGGTGTGACTTCATTGGTTAAAGAAGCTCATCGTAATGGATATTTCAATGTTACACCAAAGGAAATTGATTTAGTATATGGTTTAAGAGATAAAAAGGTACATAGAAATATATTAATCACCCATATTATTTAATTATTTTCAATTATATTGATGTATATATATGTTGAGATTTTTTTATTTTCATACATTCGGCCAAGAATAAATATGTTTATCAACTAATGATATTGCAATAATTTTTTTATGTTTGACATATTGCAGGTGAAACACCACAAGGCTATGTGGTGCAATGGTCATAAATTTTGAATCAAAAAGTTGAATGGCGTGAAGAAAACTTGTGATTCTAGGATAACTACAGTCTTTCAGGTGATTAATGTTTCATCTAGAAGTGGCATACATCCAGAAGTCTCAGAAAATTGATACTATGAGATTTTGGATGATATACTTGAGTGTGACTTTAAGTCCTTCAAATCAGTTATGTTCGTCGTCCTATGGTACAAGCTACGATTGAATGAAAATGATCCCGAGAAAACTGTTATTGAACATTATAATGGATTTACCATGGTTAATACAAGGTCGATCGAGCGAGCTGGAAATGAGCCCTATGTTCTTCCAAGCCAATGTGAGCAGGTATTTTACTCAAAGGTTCTTGGTAAACCGGGTTGGTCATTTGTTGTTAGACATGATCCAAGAGGAAGGCCAGTAAAGTATAATGTGGTGGAAGAAGAAGATACCGAAGAACTAGAAGATGATGTAGATGATGATTAGGATCAACAGTTAGTTGATGATGTGCCTAACGAAGATGTCAAAGAGGAGGAACTAGATCATGATGATGTAGGTGTTAATGTTCATGAAGATGATATCTGTGTGGATGATGACATTATTGAAACTGATATCAATGACGATGATGATGATATGACCAATCCTTACAATGTCGAATCTGGATTGGATGATACAAACAGAGTTGGATGAAGAAGAAGATCAATTACATTGAAATGTATGAGTTATGCGATTGTATTATCTATTTGATATTCATTTCTTGATAGAATTATATTTGACTTATGTGGTTACATAATTAATTCATGATGTTTTTAATTTTTATTCCATTACATAATTAATTCATGATGTACTTTTTAATGTTTAATTTTAATTCATGATGTTACAACTATTGTAGTTCTCCTAGAAATTTCCATATGATCATAATGAATAGTGTTTTAGGAAATTTCATGAAAGATGACACATTGATCGTAGTAGTGAAATAATTGCAAAGTCGTTTAGATTTTTTAGACCAATCACCCTTCACAATGTCATTTTCAGGATCATCTCCAATTTGATTACTAGGACACATAAGGTTGGATTTGATTGGCTTATCTTGGAGGAACATTGTGGCTTTGTGTAATGTGAGAAAATTTTGGATGAGGTAGTTGATATTGCTAAGGTGGATCATTCATTTCTACGAAGGCCATACACTTATGATTGGGTCAAGTGTTCTTTTCTTTATAAAATTCCTATTGCCTTTTTGATAGGTTATGATTTGATTAGATGGGTTATGAAGCACTTATTTCAAGTAATTTATGTCTATTTTAATTTGCAATTTATTAAATTCAAACACATCCAAAATTATGTCCCTTGCTTTAATTGATTATTACGTTATTTAATTATTAACTCAAATGACACCTTCAATTTAACTATATATATCTAATTGAATATATCTAAAGTGTTGAACATTTTCAGATCAAATTTAGTAATTAACTCAAACAACTTTTCCAATTTAACTAACATCTTTTAAGATATTAAACAAATATGATTTATGAAAGAAGTATATTGGTGTGAAATTAAATATGATTTGTATTCCAATGTAAAAACTACAAAGAATGGAAACATTTCTTTCAACACAAACTATTATGTAGTAGTCAATTAAAATGAAAAAGCTTACTCTATATTAGTGAGGATACACAGCTAAGAAAATGATCTAAATAGTCTAATAATTTGACCATTTGATATAGCAATTTCTATAGAGTTGTAGATCTCTTCCATTTCAAAAACACAAAACAATATTAGGTAGATAAACAAACATCTTTCATTTCTACAATGACTTATTTATCCTAGAGAAACTAAGTATATAGTATACAAAGAAAACGAACAAACCCACAACTACCCCTATTTTGAAGGAGTTTAGTTTTCTCCCCTTCCTGATCTCCCTAATATTGTCTAATTATTTTAAAGAGACCAAGGGTCATAACACAACTTTATTCAACCCACTAAATATCTTCGTTAATGAAACTTGACAAAAGCAACAAAACAATTGCTACATTTGGCATTTCATGTGGAATGAAGAGTGGTGACAATAATCTACTTATAGTTTAATAAAACACTATTTTTAGGAGGCTTGAAATTAGAGAGATAGAGAAGGGGGGGGAGAGGGAGAGATAGGTTGAAGAGGAAGAGAGAGAAGAGATGGAGATAGATAGGTAGAAAAGGGAGAGAAAGAAGAGGGGGAGAGGGAGAGCGATATGTAGAAAGATAGCTCAATATATATAGAGGGAGAGATAGGTAGAAAAGGGAGAGAGAGAAGAAGATAGGGGAGAGAGGGAGAGATAGCTCAATATATATAGAGGGAGAGGGAGAGACATAGAAAGGGGGTAGTATAGAGAGATAGAGTGGGATGGTGAGAGAGAGAGATATAGAGATATATGGGAAGAGAAAGATAGATGGAGATATATGGGAAGAGAAAGGAAGAGAGGTGGAGATAGAGAGTCGATGGATAGGGGGGATAGGGAGGGAGAGATGGTGAGAGATAGAGAGGGGGAGGGAGAGAAAGGGATATTGATAGGTAGAGGAGGAGAGATAGAGAAGAGGTGGAGAGAGGGACATATAGGTTGAAGAGGAAGAGAGAGAAAGGGGGAGAGGGAGAGCTAGCTCAATAGATAGAGGGGGGAAGAGGGAGTGACATAGATAGTGGGAGATATAGAGAGATAATTATATTAATTATATTATAATAATTATAATATTATATTAATATTATATTAATATTATTTTAATATTATAATATATTACTATTATATTAATATTATATTAATTATATATAATTTATTATGTAAAATTTAACATGGTGCCACAATTTTCATTTTAATTGACATAATCTAAAAAACCTAACTCGTCAAATTGGAGAAGTGAGTCGCGCACCAGCGGAGGAAAGGTTGCAAGGAGCCCACGGATCGAGCTTGCTTGGCTGCAAAAAATGGAATTTTTGCGATTTGTTTTTCCGTGAAGGCCTCTGCATCTTGTCCGTCACCAAAATGGTCTGTATATTTCATCTAAAATTTATGAATCAGAGTGCTATAGGGTTTTTGATTTGATTTGGTTTGTGAGTATTACTCTTTGTGATTGTATTTTGTATATTTGTCTTCAATGCCAGTGGGAAAAACCATAACTCAGTGCTTTCAATCACTTTGCAACTCCATTATTGGTGACTATTGTTTACTTGTGAGAATCACAAGTTGGAATGCATGTCTGTTGTTTGCAAGTGAGAATCACAGTTCACCGCCTTGTCTATGCTACGACATTTGGGCGCTAAACTAGACATCATCCTTTTTCACAATCACACAAGCTACCCTATTGCAAGGAGAACACACAAAATCACTAATAATGGGAGCCCATACTAGCCCAACTAGAATAGTTGCAACACCTTTCCCCAAATATGATTAGTGAAAAAAGTTAAACTCTCTCCAAACAAATTTAAGAGTACATTCTAGCTCAAATCTCATAGCTTTAGTTTCTTGAAAGAGAAAGCAACCCATTTTAAGCCTATTATTGTAAGAGGATCTTAAAATGCATTCTTTCTAGAAGATTCCAAACTCTAACATTCCAATTGGTGCATCCTATTTGCATTTATAGTACAACCTATCAAAATATTTGGGTTATTTTTCCTCTCCATTTTTTCCACTCTTGTAATTATTAACACGAGTCAGTTTTCTTTCTCTTTTTTCATCCATCCACATCAACACTTGGCCTAGGGACAAAATCTCCCTAGACGGTAGCTTCATCTTGGAGTAGATAATTAATAAAATTGAATCTTTACTCTTAGATTTACTCATGAAAAGTGTATGGGAAAGGTCTCTGGAAATCATAGACTCAATGTTTTGTAGAGCTTGGGGAGCAATGGGAGGTGTAGCCAAACTAACAAACAACTTAAACTCTTTCAATCTTTCTAAGGCAAGCTCTTGGGCATTTTTTTATTACCTATAATTATCCTTGAAAAAAAAAAAGAAGAGCAAAAGGCACATATGTAAGGATACCAACATATGCCTCACTAGAATGAGAGTCCTCCAATTTGTCAAGAATCTCATCTAAAGTATCAAATTAATTCTTGTAAATTTTTCTATTGTCTATTTTATTATTTCCTACACAATCAAGGATGAAATTCTATTAGCTACAAGTCTATTAATATTCTTAAGAATTTTTGGGCCATGCCTTCTTTGATGACCATCCATTTTACATAGAAAATGAGCATTCAAACCTCTCAAAACTTCAATATCATGTTTAGTTTGATTATCACTAAATTGAAAAAAAAATGTAGAATACACTGATCAGATTTGAGAGATATAAAAACCCTAGAGTTAAGATGGGGAAGAGTAGACCTTGTTTCTTCCACTTGCAACACATTACCCAAAGATTTGAGGACTTGAGGGATAAAAGTTCACATCTAAGTAGAGATATTTTAAAATTCTAACCACCTTAACATATAATTGGCTAAAGCATTACATAGGGTAGAATCAAGGGTTCAAAGATGGACCTAAAAACAAAATTGCCCATATTCTAAGACTCTTTCTTTTAAAACTCCTGATTGCATACCATGATTTTTGAAGAAGAAAGTGAATAAATCTTTATGCATCATTATATAGAAAGAAACATAGATGCCCATCAATTTTCCCCCACATATTGGCAATCCACTCATCAAAAAAATTCTTCAAAGAGAGGAAATCAAGACCATACAAATAATGAAGGCATCAATCTTTTTAACCACTTCTTTCTTAACAACTTCAACCATATCTAGGTTTGGTTTTATGTAAGATTTTCTATCACTTACGATGTTGTTTCCCTTATTTTCTACCACTCTAAATTTTCTACCAACATTACTTGTTTTATGTCTATTTGTTGCTTTATCCATCAAATTTATACATGGCTAATCATGATATCCAAGTTATTAACTCATAACCACCCTTCTAATAGACAAAAAGAGTTGGGAAATGATGATTATTATTAGGAAACAACCACTAAATACCACTCAAAACAAAACAAACTACCAAAACCTCAAGTGTACAACTACAAAGTATATCTACTTCAAATGCCCATAAAACTTGGGAAACCACAAACACAAAAATCTAGTTCAATGAAATAGGGTTGATAAAATAAACATGACACAAAAAAATATAAGTTCAAAGAATCACACCAATTACTCTTTGTGATTTTATTTTGTATAATTGTCTTCAATGCCAGTGGGACAAACCATAACTCAGTGCTTTCAATCACTTTGCAAATCAATTATTGGTGACTTTGTTGTTTTCTTGTGAGAATCACAAGTTGGAATGCACGTCTGTTGTTTGCAAGTGAGAATCATAGTTCACCGCCTTCTCTATGCTACGACATTTTTCATACATGTCTACCAAAGCATTTTATCAAACAGTTCACTGCCTTGCTGCTATGGGCTAAAAGCCTAAAACAAGTGCTTTTGAACAAGCTATGGGAAAAAATATATCAAAGCATAATAGAAATAGCATAGACAAGGCAGTGAACTGTTTGGAAAAATGCCTCAAAGAATTGTGGTCTCATGGTGATGGAATGCCATGACAAATCCCTATGGCTATGGATTGTCATGGAATTCCATCTTCATGAGACTACATTTCTTTGAGGCATTTTTTCAAACAGTTCATTACCTTGCTATGCTATCACATTTTTCATACATGACTACCAAAGCATTTTATCAAACAATTCATTGCCTTAATGCTATGGCTAAAAGCCTAAAACATGTGCTTTTGAACAAGCTATGGATGCTTGAAAAAAAATTGTCTAAGCATAATAGTAAGCAATAGCATAGACAAGGCAAGGAACTGTTTAAAAAAATGCCTCAATGGTGATGGAATGCCATGACAAGCCATATAAAAGGTAGTGAACTATTTGAAAAAATGCCTCAAAGAAATGTGGTCCATGCCATCACCATGAGACCACATTTCTTTGAGGCATTTTTTCAAATAGTTCACTGCCTTGTATATGGCTTGTCATGGCATTCCATCACCATTGAGGCATTTTCCATCACCATGAGATCACATTTCTTTGAGGCATTTTTTCAAACAGTTCACTGCCTTGTCTATGCTACAACATTTTTCATACATGTCTACCAAAAGCATTTTATCAAACAGTTCACTACCTTGCTACTATGGCTAAAAGTCTAAAACAGGTGCTTTCAAACAAGTTATGGATGCTTGGAAAAAAATTGTCAAAGCATAATAGTAAGCAATAGCATAGACAAAGCTGTGAACTGTTTGGAAAAACACCTCAAAGAATTGTGGTCTCATGGTGATGGAATGCCATGATGAATGCCTATGGCTATGGATTGTCATGGCATTCCATCTTCATGAGACTACATTTCTTTGAGGCATTTTTTCAAACAATTCATTGCCTTGCTATGCTACAACATTTTTCATACATGACTACCAAAGCATTTTATCAAACAATTCACTACCTTAATGTTATGGCTAAAAGCCTAAAACAGGTGCTTTCGAACAAGCTATGGATGCTTGGAAAAAAATTGTCTAAGCATAATAGTAAGCAATATCATAGACAAGGAAATGAACTGTTTGAAAAAATGCCTCAATGGTGATGGAATGCCATGACAAGCCATATACAAGGTAGTGAACTATTTGAAAAAATGCCTCAAAGAAATGTGGTCTCATGGTGATGGCATAGAGAACTAGAACATTGATGCAACCACTCATCCTACCTTAAAACATACCAAAAGTCTCCTAGCAATTAGACATAGGAAGATTTAAGATGACTTAAACAATTTTTATTGCCAAAGCATAAAATTATGATGACTTAACTAGTCCTAGTACACACTCCCTCCCCATTAACCACTTAGACATATGGAGTTTATCAATGGAAAACTCAACTGCCTCAAACGTGCACCTGAATTATGTCTATTAGTGTTCTAGCGATGAAATGATAGATTAATCATAATGTCACCTTGAGATCACATCACCATGAAAGAAATTCATCCAACATCCTTATGAATGCAGGTACCACCAAATAGGTATTTTCTAGATCTGTCTTCCTCGAGCAAGGGAAATTCAGGAGGAGAAGAGGAAAGTGAGACATGTAGTAGGTCTAAAAGAGGGAGATCAACTAGAGGTCAAAAGATTAGAAGAAAATTCCGTAAATGCATGGAATTTTTTCTTGCTGAAGGGGGGTCATGTTCTTATGATGATGAGAGCATAGGTGACATCGAAGTTCCCTTGAGGTACAAACATCTACAGAAACAATGGGTACCCAGGGAACTTCCTCCAATAAACACTGATTTTTGTGTCAACAAGAGGATATATCATATAGCACCATCGTCATTACATGGTTTGGAACTATTTCGCATAACATAAAGGTCTGTTATGAAAAAGTTACTGAATTGATGGAGTATGTTGGACCCTGTTATAGTTACAAAGATTGGATGCAACTGGTTCGATATACATGAAGTATGCATAGATATGCATTGTTAGCAAATTATATATAGCTAAAAGATAAGGATCAAAATAAAGGAGTGGCTATGTAAATTGATGGAAGGCCAAAAGAATCAGGGAATATTGCAGGGTTTATAAATAGTACATGACATGGGTCAACAAATAAGCAACCCAATTTCATATTCGAGGCGCGCGAGGGAAACCGTGTATTCATATGTGCGATAAAATCAATAACTACAGGGGAAGAGTTGCTAATCGATTACAATTTGAATTGCTTAGATACAAACACAATTACTACGGGGGTGGTACGTACTATTTACCATTTCACCCAACCTCCAATTAATGACTCCAACATACCATTTTATTATTATGTTTTTTTTGGTAAGTCTATTGGTTTCATTTCGATAATATTTTTTTATATTTAACTTTTGTCACAATGGAACATTGATCGTACGGGGAAGGCTCCAACCCAAACCACAGATCACGATGCATCTTCAAGCACTTCTACCCGATAGGTTTACATCATTGTAATTGTACAAATTAGATACAAGCAAAATGTTTTATTATTATGTTTTTTTTATAAGTTTATTGGATTAATTTCAATAATGCTTTTAATATTCTTGTTGCAGTCGACTGATCGGGGAAAGGCACCAGCAGTAGAGGAGAGCATCCATAGGGTCAAGGTGCAGTCACTTTTATTGGATGATGACATCATATATTCAACAAACCCTCTCGATATGATAAAGAAGACACAAAAAAAAGCAATGAAGAAATCCTTCAATTGTTATTCATAGTGCCTCAAACAGATGAGATAAGAGAGAGGGTTAAAATATTGAGTAAGAGAGTACAAAAATTGCAAGTAAGCTATCATGAGGTCTTTAATTATAACATAAGTTCATTCATGGTTTTATAATTTGTACTCTTTTATGTCATGAACTAAATATGTGTTGTTTTTACAATATTTTTTGCGTCCTCATGATGATGTTGCCCATGATCAGGGTATTGCAGGTGCTACCCACGGAGTAGGGGTTGGTACAAGTGTCCATCTTGATCTTCTTGCACATACATCACATCATCCGACCCCATCATTTGTGCCTATATTGTCGACTGAAATGTCGGCAACACATAGCATCCAGGCATCAGGTAGTACTGGTGATGCAGAGGCCACTAGTAGTGGTGATGTTTTAGCAGGATTTCTTGGATCTTCCCATATTACTAGTACGGGAACATTTCAGTTCACATTTGTGGTGACCAAGGATTTCGTTCCCATAAAGATGGAGAAGGTCCCATGTAATTTAAAATGTTTTAATTATTATTATATATAATTTAATTAAAATTTACTTATTGATCACTCTTTTTAGACTAATGATCCCATGATCATTTTGCAAGAAATGATGTTTTTTTATAAACATCTAGGTGATATAACATTGGAGCTCTTCGGGCCCACCATACGTACACGGTGGAATGCCCAAAATCAAGATTTAAAGGATAAGCTCATTAACTATTTAGTTATGTTGTTCAGTGATAAAACATTCAACCGAACCAAGGTCCTTAAGAAAGTTGGTACATATCTAAAGTATGTGAGGGACCAATATAGGTCACATTTAGAGAAGAAAAAAAGTACGAGTGTCCCCCCATGCTTCCAGAGAGGGAGTGGAAGGACCTGGTGTCAGATGGAAAGGAGAAGGCTGAAAAGAAAAAGGAAAGACACCATCGAGACAAGGAAGGTATGTGATACTATCAACAATGTAATTATATACTGATTACTCTTTCTTTTTACATAATCTAACGTATTTCAAACTTTTCATAGGCTGCCTGACACATCAAAGGCAACAAAGGAAATACTAGAAAAATCACAGACAACACAAACTTGGCTCTAGTGGTTATATAAAATTAGTTGCATGAATTGTAAGTATCAATAAATGAAATATTGCATCCAAATAATAAATTGCAAACAATTTTGGTTTTATCACACCATAGAAGCAAAATTCATGATCTTATGCAAAAATGCAAGGCTCTGAATTCAACAGAGTTCCCACAGAAGAGGAAATGAATATTTCCTTCCAGCATGGCTATGAAGTCGTGGTTGAATGCCTAAGAGTCTTGACTGGGAAAACACAATCTTCCACTGCATTCGACATGTAGGTAAATAAAATCAATAAATTTTATTTAAAATTGAATACTTGTGCAATCTATTCAATATTAATTTCCACCATAAAGTAATTATGTGCCTATTTGTTTTAAATAGACAAACAATGATAATACTGCACATGACATTAGAATGCAGCCTGGTGAGGGTGGAGCACAACCTGCAGATAAAGGTCATGGTGTGCATCCCAGTACTAGATGTATTCATGTGCTATACAAAACACAATATGGATTAATACAATTAAACATCTTTAATTGCAATTGGTGTATTAATTAATGTATCCTTTCGCGTTTCAACTTTAGAGCATGTAGAGTGTGATCAACATGTTGAGCATGATTAGGCTAGAGAAGATCAGGAACATGATGTGGCCCCATCAGGTAAAGAGGACCACTCTAATGTTCTTTTAAACATATTTAATTGCAATTGGTGTATTAATTAATGTAACCTTTTGTGTTTCAACTCTAGATCAGGATTTAGAGGGTGTTCAACATGTTGAGCATGAGGCTATAAGACAAGATCAGGAACATAATGTTTCCCCATCAGGTAAAGAGCACCACTCTAATGTTCTTTTAATTAATAAAATACTTGTAACAATAATAACAAAACATATCAGTTTAACATTTCTTTGTTATTGCAACAGACCCCCCCTTGCAGCGGCCTCCACGTTGTGATCAGTACACAACTAGGAGTACATTAAGATCATGGGCAGAGGGAAAATCAACTGAAGGGGGGACAGATGATTTAGAAAACGATACTCCACTTCAACTTTTTTTAGCTTCAAAAAAGAAACCAAAAAAAAGTGATTGTAATCATATTATGACAACCATATTTTTGATAATATGTAAAAACTAAATGAATGAATGTTATATGTTAATGAATGAATGTTATATGTTATTAATGGATGAATGAATGATTAATGTTATATGATGGGTATGGGGAATTGAGAGTGATGTGAGGGTAGGGGCCAAATGAGCTTCCACCGTCACATGGTTGGCCCTGTTAAGTAGAGAATATTAAACTATTCTCGAAACAAAGAGAAGCTCAATCCAACTACATCCAAGTATCTTTTTAATTCCTCTATCTTTCATCAATCTCTTTACTATTTGAACCTCGTACAATTTTTTTACATGAAGAACCCATTATTGTGAAATGTGCCTCCATTTGAGTAAACTGAATCCATGCTCTACATCATAATTTCAAGTTGTTTCCATTCCAATGTTCTGAATTTAGTTTGTTTGTATGGATTTGTATGAATACCACATTGTGTTGTGTGTGGATTTGGTTTCAAAGCTCTGTTTCTTTTTTTTTAGTGGTGACATAACTCTAAAATTTGACTTTTTGTGCATAACAAGTTAGTGGAAAAATTGACAGCTCTGAAGGGTATAGAGGCTCGATTGAGATAGATACATAGATATTTGGATCTTGTTGTTGATGGGAGGCTTCACCTTAACCATGAAGTTTTGTACCCTCTGCAGGTATGTAAAAATTTCTCTACTTACATTCATTCAACTTACTATCTTCGTTACCAAAATCTAACCTTGTTAAGCCACAACCATAACTAGCACACTGTCATAATGCTTCAATCTCAATCATTAATCTTTTTCTTGACAAAAAGGATAATAGTCATTAATGCATTACTAAGGGTAAACATATTTCATACCTAAATCATTAAAACACCAAAACACCAAGGGCCTTATGCAATAATTCTTTTTGATGAAATTGAGAAAGCACATTCAGATGTTTTTAACATTTTCCTTCAGATTTTAGATGATGGAAGGGTCACTGACATGCAGGGTCAAACTGTAAGCTTCACCAACACTGTCATTGTTATGAATTCTAATTTTGGTTCCCTATATATTCTAAGTGCTCTTGATGATGAAGCTGGCTCAAAAGAGGAAGCTTATGAAAATATGAAGAAGACAGTCATGGAAGCAGCATAGGCCACCTTCCGACCTAAGTTCATAAATCGTATTGATGAGTATATTGTCTTCCAATCTTTGGACCGTGAAAAAATAAGTAGCATTGTGAGATTACAGGTATGTAGATCATTTTTTCTATGAAAAGCTTATCATTTCTAAAGTACAAACAAAGGTATAATTTTTTTTTGATTAGCTAATAAAGAATTTATTTGTGACTTATAATAACTGAAGATGCACATAAAATTGTATAAGATCCAATTACTTTAGGGAATTCATAATAGGATATGCAGCAAGGGGGTAACTCAAGTGCTTAATACACACTTTTTCTATGTTTTATGCATTTTTTGTAATCTACTTTATATGCTTCATATAAATTAATTTTGGGCTAAAAGCAATCAACTCCAATTCTTGTCATCCTCCATTTTTGTTTAGTTGCAAATATTTGGTTGCAGTGATTTGGTCAACAAACCTTGTTTGCTCCTTTGTCTGAATGCCATGTTATTGTGCATTAACTTCTAAATTATAACCATTAGGAAGCTTTATATCTCATCTAGGAATCTTTAGCTAGATCACAACATCTGTTATGTATTTTTCCTAGTATATCTTTTGTTATATGATGAAGAGAGGAAACTCACTCTTTTGTTGTTGTACAATGTGAAAGAACCCAAAAATTTTCTATCCCAAAATTCCATCCTCTTACAAAAAAGAGAATATATAGCTTTTCAATCTATTATTATTTATAATTGATTCTTGAAAATACAATAATAAGTAAAATTAGACTTTATTTGGTTCAATTTTGTCTCCCTTTTTGGAAACCAAATCCATTTTCTAACCTTAGTTGCAAAAAGAAAAATGACTTGTATGGTCACCAACATAGGCATTAACCCAAGTGTGTTACCAATTCATTTATGAGGCTCAACAACATCCTACAGTGTACCTAGTAAGTTAGTCTTGTTGAATCCATCTACTATGATAAATATACTTGAGAAGAATGCTAAAAGGGTATAAGAAACCTTCTCAAGGGAGGGATAAGCATCTATGAAATCAAAGACTACAAGGGTGATAATTGTAGTAATAATAGACCATGACATGTTGAGGTCATATATTAGGGAAGTCAACATTCCAATGGCCACTAAATAAATAGATCTTCCATGTAATGCTTTCCCACTTCAATTCCTTCTCAACCTTATCTATAAATGCATACAAAGTTTCAAAATCTTTAGGTTTATCAACAAATTTTAGAGGAAATTTCTTTCCTAATGCCTTCTCAAATACAACCACCATTATTATTATCATTTGGAACCCTTGTGTAGTATCTTTGAAACTTGGTATTTTTATTGTTATTTTCTTTTGAAGTACACACATGCAAAATAGTTGTTTATGCACATAAGAGATAACAAAAGTAACCACATGTCAATTGCATACAAATTGATGGGGAGAAGATAAACAACCAAAGTTATTGAAACATCATTAGCATATCCTACAATCACTGCATTCCGAGAGATGACATCTCTTTGAGCCATTCCATCAAATAGTTCAAGTGCCTTATCTATACTTCCACATTTTGAATACATTTCTACTAGAGCATTTCCAACTATAATATTTGACAAAACTCCCCCTTCCATTATGTTATGATGGATGTCCATACCCTATTCCAAAGCTCACCCGACATGATGATCTATGATGTAGCAAATCTTATGCATCATAGGTTGATCAAAACTCATCCATGAATTTTCTAGTTCTCTTTATAACTCCCTCTTACATGCACTCAATTGTGTAAAAAATTCTTACACATATTACCTAACATTAGATGATCTTACATGATGTCATATTATAAATTACATGTGGCATAAAGTTCCACCTTGTAAGATTTCATAGGAATCCAATCATGCAAGCTTAGATATATGTGAATAAGGAAAGTTTCAATAGTTGCAACCTCAAAACAAATGGTGCAATATACGTGAATAAAAGCAATTCCAAAATAGAGGCAATCAATAGAAAAAATTATCCACAAAATAGGCCTCTTGGATGCATGACTCAAGAGAGTGACATGTCTAAGAGGCCATGAATAACTCTTAGTCACTCCAAATTAGGTATTGAATTAACTCAATCTAACTAAGATTGAGATGAACTTAACTAAACAGTGGTGAAACTTATCTAGTGTCACTCAATGATTGATTAGAAATTATTACACTTGAGCACCTTAAGTCAAGTGTCCCTATATGTAGAATCACCCGATACTTTTTTTAAATAAAAAATTGCACAGTTTCGTCGAACTTTCGATGAACTCCACCGACAAAATACAAAAGTGTCTGACGCAATTGTTGTACCTCCAATGAAATTCAAGAATGCCTAATCATCGAAATTTCGATGAAAGCAGCCGATGAAATAGCAAAAGATTCTGACAAAAGCTCTATACCTCTGGTGAAACTTTTGTCACTATTGTTCGTCGCTAGATAGACAAAATTTTCGTCAAATTTCGACGAACACATGATCCCTTTTTTGAGGCAACAACTGATGAAGTTAGGTCACTATTTTGACGTTTTAAAGTTTGTCAGGAAAGCAACAAAAAATTTATGATGAAAATTGGTTCAGTGTTTTGGCGGTATTCCAACAATCGTTTGTCAAAATTTCATCAAACGTTTGTCAAAAATTGGACCCAAATACATTAGTGAGGGTATAGAGGTTGAGGGTTGAGGGTTTAAAGTTTATTTAACCTAATCCTTGAACATCATCCCTCAACCCTATACTTAAACCCTAAACCCTACATTCAACCTTGTACACTAAACCCTAAACCCCAAACCTTAATCCTAAACCCAATACCCTCAACCCTATACCGAATATTCTAAACTCTAATCCCTATACCCTCAACCTTGGACACTATCCCTCAACCCTCAACCCTATACCTTAAACCCTAAACCCTATACCCTCAACCCTCATCTTTATACCATACAACCTCAACCTTATACCCTAAACCCTAAACATTATCCCTCAACCCTATACTTAAATGGAAAACCCTACACTCTCAAGCCTTAACCTATACCTTATATCCTTAACCCTACACCCTAAACCCTAATCCCTATACCCTATACACTTAACCTCATACCCTCAACCCTGAACATTATACCTCAACCCTCAACCCTCAAACTTATACATAACTCCTAAACCCTAAACCCTAAACCTAATATCCTCAACCCAATACCCTCAACTATATACCCAATATCCTAAACCATAATCCATATACCCTATACTTTTCCCTCAACCTCGCCCTCAACCCCTGAACCCTCATCTCCCTATACCCTATACCTCAACTTTATACCTAATACCCTAAACCCTAACGCCTGTACCTATAACCCACCCCTATAACTTAAACACTAAACCTTACACCCTCAACCCTCATAGGGGGAGAGAGAGAATAGGGGGAGGGAGGGATTGGGAGAGAGAGAGAGAGAGAGAGGTTGGGAGGGAAAGAGGAGATAAAGATAAGTAGAGAGGTAAGGAGAGTAGAGAGACATGAGAGATAAAGAGTAGATAAGGAAGGGAAAATGGAGGGAGAGGTATGGAGGGAGAGAGAGGAAGGTGAGAGAGAGGTGAGATAGAGAGTAGTAAAGAGAGTGTGGTAGGGAGTGATAGAGGGATATGCGGGTAGAGAGGGATAGGTGAGATAGAGAGAAGTAGAGAGAGATAGAGATAGAGGGAGGGTGGGAGGGTAGGTGATAGAGGGGAGGAAGGGAGAGGTAAAGAGGGATAGGTGAGATAAAAATAAGTAGAGAGAGAACGGTGACATATAGAGGAGAGAATTACAAAGAGGGAAAGAGAGAATGGTGAGATAGAGAGGAGAGAGTGAGAGAGAAAGAGGGTGAAGGAGGAGTGAGAGAGGGCGAGAGAGAGGTAGAGGGAGGGAGAGGAGAGATAGAGAGTAGATAGGGGAAAAGGTAGGGAGGGAGACATCTAGTGAGAGAGAGAGAGGGCTAAGGGAGATAAAGATAATTAGAGAAAGAAGGAGAGGTAGAGAGAGAAGTAGAGATAGAATAAGGGAGGGAGAGAAGCGAGATAGAGAGGTGTAGAGAGAGTGGTAGGGAGTGATGGATGGAGAGGTAGGTATCTAGAGGGATTAGGGAGATAGAGAGTAGAGAGGGAAGGAGAGGGAGATGTATGGAGGGAGAGTAACATTGTAGAGAATATTGATCATTGCTACGAGATGAAAATGTACAAGAAAAAGAAGAACAATTAGTTGAACAGTAGAGATGATAGAGGATAAAAGGTGTATTATATCATCTCTCCAGAAAAGCTTACTGCAGGTGTATTATTAGTTCAATAGGAGAGATCATAGAAGATAAATGTGTATTATAAATTCCATAAACTGCAGGTGTATATTATAAGTTGTATCTATTTCACTCCCTTTTTACTTCATTTTCTCCATCTCATTGTTGACAGAGGCATGCCAGTCTTCTCCATGATAGGAAGATTCTCCAAAATCAAGAGTCAGTTGTATTTTGGCATTGTGTCCAAAAGGAGAATCGCAACATTCATAACATATTCATTGTAATCTGCAGAGGCCACCTCACATTTTGATCTTCTGGATTGAACTCCTCACTCACACAAGTAAGGGAAGAAGATATTTTTCAATGTTTATTAAATGTAAAAAAATTATAATAAGTTGATATTATTAGTCATCGTAGTTTTCTAATAAAATAGTTATTATTTTATTTTAAATAAGTAAATAGAATATTGTAAAATATATATAATTTAGTGATTAAAAATGTATAGTTATATTTTTGTTATGTTTTGAGTTTATTTTTTATTTGAGTATTATAAATGTAACCATTAGTTTACAAGTGATATAGTTTTAGGTAAATTCGATTTACAATGTCATTATATTCAAAAAAAATTATTCTTCATTTTTAAATATTGGTCTCAATTTTTATATCTATTTTTAATCACTTTAGCTATTTAAAATTCAACCTTGAATATCTAAAATTCAAAATTCAAAATTATATATTATTGAACCATTTCACTAATTCTGGGAGCTAACCTAACACGAATCTCTTCAATTTGAGCACTATGTTGTATTTAAAGACATTATCCCATCCATTTAAAATCATTCAAGAATCATCTAGGAATTTATTAAGCATAACTACAATTCAATTTATGAAAAATGATAAAAGAAATCTAATAGATTTATTAGGAAATTGCATCAACATGCATATCTTTAGCTATTGTACACTTGCTTAGTGGAAGTATGAGTTTTTTTGGATTCAACTATATAAGCTTTTTTGCATCAACATTAGAGATCACACTAAGTGATTAATCATCAGAATGAGTAAAGAAATAAGAGTAGGAATGCAAACTAAGCTATCTAAATAGAATGGAATATCAAAAGCATCAAAATAAAAAGAGAGTAAATAATATATGAACACAAAATTTCTATTATATATATAATATGGTCTAATACAAATTAAGGAAGAGGCTTACAATACATCAAGTGGGTGCCAAAAAATAAATATGTTAAGGTGTATAATTAAAGTAGAGAGACATTCTATAGTGGCATAAGGAATTTCATATAATCATTATGTTAGAATCCTTTAATTTAAATTTGACATCCGTTTACACCTCAAATAATTAATAACATTTTTTTTGTATAACCTTCACACAACAACATAGAATACAAAAGATAACTTAACATTCTATATATTAGAATCTTCTAGTTAATTTTATTTATTTAAGAGTTATTTTATTTTTCAAAATAAATAATGTAAATCAAATATAATCATTCTTAAATAATTTTAAAGTAAAATAAACTCTCTTTAAGTAAATAAAGATCAATCACACCTTGGTGTGCAATGGGTACGCCGAAGAGGTGTGGAAGGTCAATTAGGATAAAAAATGTTCTATTTATTATATGTTTATAGTGTAGTATATGAGGTCAATTGGTAGGCCATTTATCAAATGTTGTTTATGCAACAAAGGTCTCAATGGAGAAGCAGTGGCTTAAAATGCATCCACTTACATGGATCTAAACATGACTGTAACAAAACCTTTGCATCAGGAAGATAATTAGGTTTCATTCCCAACAAGCTCATGTCATGTTTGTAAAATGGATAGAGGGAAAGACATCGATAGAAAGAGGAAGAGAGAGAGGGGACAAGAGCAAGAGAGGGAGAGGGGTAAAGAGATAGAGATAGGGGACAAAAATAGAGAAAAAGATAGAGATGGAGGTGGAGAAGGATATGGAGGTTGAGAAGGAGAGGGATATGAAAAGAATGAGGGAGAGATACAGATAGAGAGAGGAGAGAGAGAGAGAGATAGAGGTGGAAGAGATAGATATATAGAGAGGGAGAGCCAGAATGATGAAGATGGAGATAGAGATAGGAAGTGATATATAGAAAGAGATAGAGAGAGGGAGAGATAAAGGGGTAGAGAGAGATGGGGGGATAATGAGATAGAGATAAGAGGGAGAGGTAGAAGAAGAAATATGGAGAGATAGAGATAGAGATACAAAGAGATATAGATATAGAGGTATAGGAAGAGGGATATAGAGGGAGAGAGTGTTAGGGTTAGAGATGGCAGATCTAACAATTAAATGCAGATTTTATATAATAAACAAATAAACTAAAACATACACAGAATAAATCATAACACAAAGAATTTAACGTGGTTCACCCAATCCGGGCTACATCCACCAAACCGTAGCCATCCAATACTTTTATTATCCAATAAAAACCCTATTACAATCTTGCGAATAATCGCGTTTTTCATCATACTGAAATACCCATCCGAACCCCTTTTGTCAAGCTTAGAAGCTTCCATATTTTTTTGGGTTCTACAAAATCAGAATTTTCCTTTTTCATTGATTTTTCCCTTTTTCGGTGATCACGCGAAAAAGTAGGAGGAAAATTTTTCTCGGGGGCTACCGCCCCCGAACCCCCCCGGGGCTCGGCCCAGCCCCGGACCCCGGCAAGGACAAGGGGCCGAAGTGTATAGTATACCATGGGCTATATAGTATAGCATGATCAATCACCACATACCAA
>VDFB02150900.1:26721-38139 GCA_007258455.2 Sequoia sempervirens
AGAGTTAAATGATGTTGATCAATATGTTTGAGAGTCTCAAGTCTATGAAGGGAGCTTCATATACTTGTATGAAAGACTCTAGTCTATTTATTGATGAAGCTAAAAGAATTGCTACAAGGATTTTTTGTGGCAAATCTTCGCCAATTGGAAAATAGTACATATTGGCCAAGTCAAAATTGGTGAATAAATTGCAACCAACAGTGTGGCCAAATTGCTCAGATTTTATGAATTATTGGTCCAATATATTTCTATTCATCATCGATTTATTTTATGAGAAATATTTAAGTAATATTTTCACCATAACAAACTATGCATTTCAAATGGAGCAATTAATATTTTCGCCTGGAATCTCAGAAGCATGTATTAAATCACCTACATATTCGCCAATACTATTAAAACAACATTGTATATTATGACACTTTCGCCAACTCCATTAAATGTTCAATGCATGTGAGGACCCATTTTGCCAATTAAAATTTACAAATACTTGCTTATGGGGACCCATTTTTCCAATAACATTAAAAAAGAATTACATTTGAGGACACATTTCGCTAGTTGCCATGACACCTCCATGCTAATCGTAGGGCCATAATCGCCTTGAAAATTACAATGTATGTGTTATGTCGAGGTTTGATTCACCCAACACTTAAATGTATCATTGTATAATCACATGAGATTTGCCAAATTTTTAATATACCATTTAAAAATTTGGCAAATTTTTCCAAATATGGATTAATATAAATACAATTGAAACTCTAATTTATTCTTTCACATTTTGTTTAGTTCTGAACTTGTGAGCTCTTGATTTGGAAGTTTTACTTAGAACCTTAAATTTGATCATAGGAAAGTTATAAATTTACAACATAGGCATTCCTGCATTAACAAATAGCATTTATTCCCTTCATATCATGTGGCATGTGCCTCTTGTTTATTTTCTCCCCCTTTTACCTCTATCACTCTTTAATGAGTTTTATTCAAGTCTTTCTATTTGCATCACCATTTTTTATCCAATCATCTCTATCATTATAATTCTCAATAACTTTTCTCCATTTATATTTCCTCTCTATAGGTTTTTCAATTTTAAGATCTTATACAAACTTTCAAATTTGTCAACATGTCTTCTAGGTTTCCTCTTCTAATCTAAAATTTGGTTTCCTCTTCTAATCCATAATTTTTCATTCATGAATGGGCATATTTCAATTTTATTTTAACAATCAATCTCTATTGACTTCATTTTTTTTAAATCATGCTCAACAACACTATTCTTACATGTATATTGTTTCTAGAAACTTTGTGTCTTCATTATTTAGAACAAGAAAATGAGTTATAAATGGGTTGTTTTTTATAATTTCCATTGCAACATTTTGTTTCTTTCTTCTATTCAAGTAGATACTCTAAAGTCACTCCCTATTTTCATGAACAAGCCAAGTCTATAATCCAATTCCCATATCATAGAGCCTAGACTACAAGTGCTAATTTTTAAAATCTATCTTTAAGGCTATAGTAATAACACCAATGGTACAACAAAAATTTCAATCTAATATTGGAGAAAATGAGGAGTGACAATTGTTGAACAACTAAATAGTTCAGACTATAGTCTTCTTCATCATTTGGTATAAGAGTGGTAGGCTAAGAGGCATGTCTAAATGATAGAGCATAAAGGAAAATTTGGATACATTGGCCCAATGTGAAGCACCTTACATTTTACTTCGTGATAACTAACTAATCATGACTTGCACCATCTCAAAGGGGTGCGTTATTTATCCCAGTTTTTTATAATTTAATACACAAAAAATTAAAGATTAAATTATTTAGGATTTAGCATACATTGCTTATTTAGAATGTATCTAGAAAGGTAGATTTATATAGTGGTGTTCAACTAGATGTCACAAAAATCGAAGAAGACTACATCATGCCTCTTTTATCGTAGTCTGTGATCTAAAACCTTAATTGCACCATGTTTGTTAACTATTATTGATTTAGATACTGCAAGTTCAAATTATTGTATGAACCTTAATATAAGAGGCATTAAGCATTTATGCAGTGCAAAAGGCGTGTAAACAAAAATAGGGTGAGTGAAGAGGACCAATATTCATGAATATATGAGAGTACCACATCTATAAATTCATAGCACCATAGATTAAGGGTACGTTACTAGAGAGGAAATATAAACTCCTCATTTACTATTATTGAGTGTGTTACAAATACTTTAGTATAAATTATTGTTCCTAGAAAGTGTTGGAGAATGCCAAGATCAAAGAGCTCGAATTGATAACCTTCCACAAGCGAAAATATGAGCACAATAGTATGCCTATCAATATAAATTGAAGTCTAAATATACAATGATCAACCTTGCATAGATAGGCAATGATGAGGAGGTGAATAGATATTAAAGTTTTTGATACTCTACGAAACCTGTAATCGCCTAGGTCAAGGGGCTGATCACCACGATAACTCCAAAGCCTTAAGTAATAACTTAAGTGACCTTCAACTACTAGTAGCCAGTCAATGATAAAATATTATTTTGGGTGTCATGACTTTAAGTTATTTAATAAGTAATAAAAGGTCAACCATTGATATTTGGAAATCCAACGGTCTAGGGTTATTCTAGAGGTTTGAATTCACAAGTATAATGCTTCAAACATTTGCTTCTAGAATGCAACTACAATCGTCCTTCAAAAATTCATCGAACGGTCGTCGATTATATTAATTTGTGCTGACATTTGGCTTCAAACATAGCACTTCACTTAAGAACATATAATAAATATGTTGACACTTGTCCCCATTCCGGACACTTTATGAAGGAATTTGGATGTGTGAAAAATTTGTCCCGGAATAAAAACAATATGTAGCATTTGATATTTTCGCCACCCATGCTATGATTTTTTATTGGCATGCCATTTTATTTCACCAGTAATTTTTTTATTGGTTTGAAATTATGTTTAATTCGCCAATGATTTTTTTTATTGGTTGGAAAATAGGCTTAGTTCGCCAATGAAAATATTTTTTTGGTTTGAAAACATGTTTTAATTACCAACAAAAATATTTTATTTTTTAAGTACAAGTTTAATTCATCAGTAGAAATATTTTATTGGTTTGAAAACAGGTTTAATTCGCCAATGGAAATATTTTATTGGTTTGAAAATAGGTTTTAATCGTCAATGAAAATATTTTATTGGTTTTAAAAAAATTACAATTCGGCAAGATTTTCCATAGACTTCTAGCGATTACAAAAGATTTTTCAATTGAGATTTTTTTTCTCAAAAAACAAAAAAAAAATCCAATAAAATTAATAATTTTTCAGGAAGTATACAAGATTCACCAAGTTTTTAGACCTCCAAGAGGGGGGGGGTGTTTCTTAAAGTTATAATCATTCATTGATGAGATATAATCATATAGAACTTGTGAATTGGTCTAAATGCACTTGTTAATTACTTTCACAAATAGTTCATTCCTTTTGCATTCATAATAGGTTAATTCCCAAGGTGAAGGCTTCACATTTCTTTTGTTTATATGTGAAGAGATGCATTCATCCTAGGAAGATATGGGTGATTCCAAGGTGTATTTTACGTAACTTTTCATCGCTCACTGTTCACACATTAAATGTTTTTGAGTCTATGTAGGAAGGAAAATGTAGTTGAGGTATCAAGAAAAACAAATAAATAATCATTAAATCAAGAGAAAACAACATTTGATTACCATGGTGATCCCAAACGTAAAGATAGGATTTAATGCCTATAAAATGAGAAAATTGAAAAAAGAAAAAGAAAGAAATTAAAAAATTTATTTATTTCATTATGGTAATTTAAGCAACCTCTATTAGGGCTATAGGTGCCTAGCTATTGGTAGAGCTATGCCTAGGACAATACCAAAGGTAATTATTTTGGGGCTATGGATGCTTGGCTAGTAGTGGAGTTATGTCTAGCTAATCAAAAAGAGTGTGTCATAATAATACTCATTATTATATCTAAACAAGACCTCTACTTAAGTAAAAACTAAAATCACAATAAAATTGATATCTAAGTTGTATTAGTTGAGTCTTGTAGGAAAAGGGAGGAAAAAAATATAGTTACACACACCTGGATGAAGTTGGTGTGATTATCATTGTAAGATTGACATGTTCTAAATCTTGTATGAATGAAATTTTGCATGCCTCAACATGTTGATCATTGAAATTACCCTCCAAGTTATTTTTTGTTTTAGATTTATTTAAATTAGACTATCAAAGAATTGATGACTGTTGTGCAAATTGAAATGTGATCATTACTTTTGATAAGGAGTTCTCAATTTGAACTCGAATTGACCATTATGATTGACCATTTGTAACTTTACTTTAAGGAAATATCATTTATTTTAAAAGGTACATTTACTACGACCTTGCTAATTTTTTAAATTTGAGACCCTTACTCTTAAGTTTTTATATTTTGTTAATCTTAACCATATTATGTATCCTTTGTTTTATCCTATTTGAATCTATATTATTCTTATGTGGTGTCCAAGTGCATTAGGAAACTTGAAATTGAAGAATCAATGGTTAAGAAAATAAAATGCATTATGTAATTTGACATCGAACCCCAAGTTGCCCTAAACACGCACGTTGCAGTTAAAGTGTGAATGTATTTCAGCCTGGAACCATGTGATATGCATTTTTTCTGCAATCAAACTCCACACATCCATTTGTAAGTTGATGCAAATTTTAATAATTCAATCTCCAATATTACCCACGTGTCAGTGGGCATCAAAATGCTGAGCGCCTTTGGATTGTTCATTTTGTCTTGTGTCATTCAAACTTTTGTTTTTAACCATGTGTCTATAACCAGTAGGGCCCATTCATGACTTCCCAATATTTTTAGGTTCATTGGCTTTCATTTTCCCTTGTGTACACTAAACTAAATATTTTCATCAAATGTCAAATCAATTTTCATCTTATTCTACATTTAAAATTGCAAACCATAACTAAAATTATAAAATATAAATGTATCCCAAAGTCTAAATTCTTTTAGGCTTGGATTTTACGTCAAAATTATACACTGTAAACCAAAAGAATAGATCACAAATCAATTCCAAGCCACAAGCTAGTCTACGACTTGACTTCACACTAAAAGCAAAAACTACAAAATACAAATAAAGTTTGAGCTATGAAACCATAACAATTTGAACATTAGACTAAACTTTCAAATGTAAATTTAAATACAAAATAAAAGTAAACTCCATACTCTAAAATTGTCTCTCATTCAAACTTTAAAATAGAAATCCAAATTTCTAACTAAATCACAATTATAATTTGCATTCTAGCTTCAAACACTAAGTGCTATCACCCTATAATTTTGCATTGAAGAGTCCAAACATTGAGATATCTTTACTTCAAACTTCAAAGAATTTTTTTAAACATTTATATGTTAGTAGAAGTCTAAACCTCAAGCCCATTTGAAAATGAGATTTTTTCAAAGTTTTTAATCTTACAAATTATCAATTTCAGCCTAAACCCCAAAATTCATTATTACAAAGCCGCAAAGATACTCTATGATGCTTTTAAAAATGCTTGTTAACTCTATATTGTTTATAATTTGAGCTTTAAAGCCTTAAAAATTTTCATGAGGATTTTTCTAAGCATCGTACTCTGACCCTAATTGAACCTTAACCCTAACATTAATTGAACACTAACCCTAATCCTAACCCTTATTAAACCCTAATCCAAATTGAGCCTTAATTGAACTCTAACCCTAACCCTAACCCTAATTAAACTCTAATCCTTACCCTAACTCTAACCTTAATTGAACCTTAACCTTGATATTAAGTGAATCCTAACCCTAATTGATCCTTAATTATACCCTAACCCTAACCCTAATTGATCCTTAATTATACCCTAACCCTAACCCTAATTGAATAGTAATTCTAATTGAGCTCTAACCCTAATCCTAATTAAACCCTAACCATAACCCTAATCGAATCATAACTCTAATTGATCTCTAGCCCTAATTGAGCTTTAACCTTAATTGAACTCTAACCCTAACCTATTTGAACCTTAATCCTAACTCTAACTCTAACCCTAATTAAACTCTAATCTTAACACTAATTAAACCTTGACCCTAACATTAATTGAGCCCTAACCTTAATCGTAATCCTTATTAAACCTTAACCCAAATTGAGCCCTAATTAATAACCATAACCCTACTTGAACTAACCCTAACCCTAACCTAATTGATCCAACATTAACCCTAACCCTAATTGATCCAACACTAACCCTAACCCTAATTGAACCCATTTTTTATTTTGAAAAATTTGGGTTAGGATTCATGGCCATTAGTTTTTAAGCTTCTATCTCAAAGATCATCTAAATTAGGGTATATGCATTATTTTAAATCTTCAAAATATAAAATTGTGCCCATAAATATTTTCCCTTGGTTTCTCAATTCCTATGTACAATGGTATAAACTTTTTTATATGTAAAATACAAATTTTCACCAAATTCATAAAAAAAATATCCATATTCTACATGTAAAATTGTAAATTGTAACTCAAATTACAAAATACAAACATACTCCAAAGTCTAAACTCCCTTGAGCTCAAAATTTACACAAAAATATGGGGTTGACCTCGCAACTTGCAATGGTTATGTTGCAAGGGTAGCAGTTGGGCTGCCCAAGGTTTGAATCCCACAAGTGGTTTGTGGGAATGCTCGTTGGTGCAAGTGGCAGGCATTGTTGTGGGGTCAACAAAGGAGGAGTTGAGGTAGAGAGAGATCACGGGGAGGCTGTAGATGGTTGCAGGATGGTCAATGGCAAGGTAGCAGATGGAGGGTTAGAGGGTCAAGCTAGCGGTAGGTTCGGTGGCAGAATTAGTGGGTACTCAAGGCACTTGGCATATGGTGGGAGGAGTAATGATGGAGGAGTGGCAAATGGAGGGGGTACAAAAGTTGAAGATTCCAAGGTGGAAGGAGGGAGGAGAGTAGGAGAAATGGAGATATCGGGCATGAGGTCCCCCGTATGTGGCCTCATTGGTTCATAGCTCTAGTCAAAAGCATAGGGTGCTGCCCCTTAGCAATGATTTACTGAACAAAAAAAATTACACAAAAACTAGAAATTGCAAAACAAAAGTGTAAATTACAAATTAACCCTAAACCTCAATATATTCTATGACCATAATTTACATTAAAAGTGAAAATAAATTATAAGTTATGAACCCATGACAACTTTGGACTTTGGGCTAAACTTTTGAATATCAATTTAAATGTAAAATGCAAATAAAGTCTTTTCTCATTTAAACTTCACATTGGAACTTCAAATTATAAACCAAAGTACAAATGTAATTTTCATTCCAACTCTACACCCCAAGTTTCATCACCTTGCAATTTTGTGTCCAGAGTGTAAACACGAATATCTCTTTAATTCAAATTTTGAAGTAATTTTTTAAACTGCAATATGGTAGAAAAAGTTTGAACCCCAAGCCTAGTCAAAAATGAGAAATTTTTGAAGTTTTTGAGCTTGCAAATTGTTAATTGGGCCAAACCCAAAAATTCATTATTGTAAAAGTGGAAAGACAATCTAAGATGCTTATAACTATACATATTAACTCTAGATTTTTTGGCAATTTGACCTTCAAAGTCTTAAATTTATTCATGACGATATTTTATAAGTATAGTAATGGTATTATAATGCCTTTTTATAAGTATCAATGATAATTACAGGTAAGTTTCTCAAATTTTCTAAGAACTTGTAAATTTTCCTAAGGCTTGATACTAAAGCACGTCTCATCTTATATAGGCCATTGACATGGGTTATGTTTCACTTATGAGGATGAAGTGCAAGGATCACGATGTTCATTATTTTGAAGTGAACAACATATTATTATGGGACTCAAGGACTTTCATGGTAGTATTGATCAATTTCATAACAAGGTCAATTAAGGCATAGATCCTCCTTTGAATATAAATAGATGAACCAAGGTGCTAAGAAGAAGGATAAGGGAATTAAGAGGTGCACAAGAGGAAATAACATGCATTTTCATGTCAAATTATAGATGATGTGTAATAGAATATTAGAACACAAGGTGCAAGATAAAGTGACCTTTAGTATTTTATTATTATTTTTACATATGTGTTTTTTTTTTAAGGGAATGACTTTTCACCTTCCCATTCCAAATATGCTATAAATATGTAAATGTAAAACATCTGTAAAGGTTAGAAATCTTTGTAAACTACCTTTCAAATATAACATATATACCTAATTTTTCTCTTTTTCTTTAGTTTTTCATTTTTATGGTGTTTTCCAAACTTTAAATTTATTTTCTTCTATTTTTCATGCATTTAATTCATTGAATTTGATTTGTGTTTTAGAGCATTGATACCTTGCTAATGGTGAGGCATTTTTCATGATCAGTCTAAACGCATTTATGTTAAGTGGAATTCAATATCCATCATGCACGGGGGTTTTGTTCCTTTGAATATTGTGCTTTCCTATGTTTTGATTGTCGATAACAAGTTAGGTGAGGAATGGTTTTCTATCAAAAATTTCCATTCATTGAATGGTGTATGGAAGTTTTAAAATAGGCTTCAATATATATATTTTCTAGTCTTTTTTTTTCTTTTTTCTATATCTATGTTAGTGATGAAAGAGAACAAAACAACTTTCAAAATAATACCAATTAATGAAAACAAGCAACCCCTGTCTTCATAATTTCCAGACAAACAACAAAATTCAATTTCAAATTCAGTTTAAATTCATTTCTCATTCATAGTCTTATACAATATGTACCATTCTTTCCTGCATTTAATCTCTGTTCATTATTTCTTCATTTTTAGAGCTGATGGTTGCTTACTCTTCTTGTCATCTATTAATTCCTGCTACTCTATTCTGACTTCATTTCACCAATTTGTACTTCATATCTTTCTTTTTTATGAAGATTGCATAACCACTGCTTGTTTCTGTTATTTCCTTTTACCTGAAAACTCCTCCTCTACACTCTAACCGCGGGCCCTCCTTTTGTCATTTTGAAACTCTTTTATCTCCTCTCTTCTCCACGCTCCGATGGCGCCATCTGCTTTCCCCTTCTTTCTTGCATTTTTTATTTCATTTTCAATCTTGTCTGCCTAGTCATTTCTTTTCTTCACTCTCCTCTATCAGGCGTGACCCCTCTCTCTGAGCATTTGTATTATATTTCAGATTTTCAGTGAAATGGTTGAAGATGGAGCTTCAAATTGTATAATAAAATATGACGTTTTGTCAATCAATCTTTTCTATTATTGACCACTAAAATCAAATTAAAATACAATTAGAAATGGAGAAAACTAAAACAAAAAATGAGCAAACAAAAATTCAAATATTTTGGATAATGTTGATTGTCAATCAGTCTGGATGCTCCTACATCAATTAAATTGGGATTCGGTTAGGATTTTGATGATGAATTCTATTCACATAAGGTAGGAATTGTAAGCAACTTTTTAACTTCTATGAGGTTACAAATGTCTCTCAAATAAATGATGAATTTCATGGCTAATAAGAATTAATCAATAAATTAAGAATTTAAAGATAAGAACATGATATTCCATTGAGTGAAAGGTTCACAAACACGTTTCATCTATAAGATAGAAGAAAATTATGACTGCCAAGGTTCCTTTGACATGGTATATAATTTAACTGCACTCAAACTTAAATAATCAACAACATATGATGCTAGTACACTCATGGATATGTTTGAAAGTGAAGTTGAAAAAAATGACTCTAAGGTGTTTGATGCCAAGACAATCATATTGAAAATATTGATCTAATAATGGAGATGCTTGTGATCATCAAATTGTGCAATCAATAAGATTACTTGAAAAATATGAATACATTGACATATTAATTGAAGATTTGAACTCAATCATTTTTCTAAATAAGATTAAGAGTCATTTTCTCCTTATAATTATGGTGAAAATGATAACATTATTGATTTGTTGGTACCTATGAGGCAAGATTGCCAAAAGTCTAGTGAATTGTTTATCACTAATTCACTTTAATTAGATATAAGTGTGAACATCGAAGAAGCTCATTGTCCAGATTCATAAATTAAGAGGCTAATTTTCTTTATATTAAAGCTAATATGAAAATTATATAGTTGGATTAGCTCAACCATAAGCTTGAATAAGAATTTTATAAGTGATTTTGGTTGGGACGTCCAATGGAAATGAATGATTCTTCTTTGTGTGGCTTTAAGATCTATAACAATCTTATGTTGGAGGATGTGAAAACTGATAGAAATTCAAAGAATTTTGACTTAATTTATCCTTGTCTAATGGAATTTAAGATTCGTAATGATCCCATGGTCATGGTGATTGCATGGTCGAATTTGATGATAGTGGTGTAATTCTAAAATTTGAAATTGCTACTAAAATGGATATACTTGTAGGACGGAATCTTTGTGAATCATATATTAAAACAATTCTTGAAAATAATATTCCTTATCTCAATATTGATAAGAAATAATTTTTAATGCATTCTATAGGTCAAACAATAAGTTTGATGGAAAAACATGAGTGTATTGAAGAATGTTTTATTGATTTAAAATTATCATATATGTTGTTATCTAATTATTTTAGTGTGATGTGCATGTGATTGATGATCATGTTGAGTTGAATGGAGATACACATGTTGTGGAGTGAAATATGCATAATGATCAAAAAAATTCATGATCGGATGGCGTCATAACACATGATATTTATAAACTCTCTTATGTGTCATTTACTTTTTTAATTTTGATATTAAAGGAGGTGAATTTTTTATTATTTTTCCTATGAAGAAAAATACATAAGAGTGAGTTGATAATATAAATAATCATCACTGTAACTTGAATCTTCATGAGACAAGAGAAACTTTATTAGAATTTTATTTTAAAAGTCTACTTCAACTTTACATAAACTTAGTGAACAATCATTTAAGTGATGTTTATCTAATAATTTAAAATAATTTTTCAAATTACACCTTCCCTTTAGGGTCTAAGCATGGAAAACATAAGTCTTCATATCATTATAATTATAGATATTCAATTAGAAAATTTTGGTTATGGATAGATCGTTGAGATGATGTATTGTCTCAACTCTTAATCTTACATGATGATCATCTAGAGTGTGAACCTAAGTTACTTGAGCTCTTTGTTAATGAATATAAAGACAAACATATTGTTCTCACGACTCTAACCATGAAGATATTGTTGCTAGATATCAAGAAAAAGAAATTTTTTGGGATCTTTATTATTTTACCCTGAGCATTAATGTCACATGAATTGGGTAGTGTAGGAATTTGTTTTGATTATTTTGGCTTATTTTCTTTTATTCTTGGCTTTTGTTCATTGAGCATTAGGTTTTGCCTTAGCTTTTCTCTCATGGACTTTATATTGTAAATCTTTAAGTCTTTTTTTTTCTTATTTTTTCTATTTTTTTCT
>VDFB02150901.1:0-10167 GCA_007258455.2 Sequoia sempervirens
GCTTTCTTGTCAAAAAAATGCTTGACTTGTTGTTTTGACTTAACATTCTTCTTTTGTGACATTCTTCTTGTTTCATCTAGTTGTGTAAGCTAATTAATCCTATTTTTCATTGCATCAGATGTTTCTTCATCATACTCTTGGATGAACCTATAAACTTGCAAAAAAATGTTTATAGACATTCTTGCCTCTAATCCATACACTAATTCAAAAGGTGTTTGACCATTTTCTTTCTTTGTTGTCACCTTGTCTGCCCATAGAGCAAGTCTGAGCTTGGAATCCCAAGCTTTCTTATTTTTATCTATCATCCTTTTAATGATTTTTCATTACTCTCTTTACTAGATTTTTCTTGACCATTTCCTTGAGGATGATATGGGGATGAATAGGAAAGTGTTATCCCATATTGAGAATAGAAAACTGTGAATTATTTGTATCTGAAGCACATTACATTGTCAGAAACTATTTTCTCTGGTACTCCAAATCTAGTCAGAATATTGTTGATAAAAAATCCAATCACAACTTTGCTGGTAGCTTTTCTTGTTGGGATTTCTTCTATCCATTTTGTAAAATAATTAGTGGCAACAAGAATCCAACTATGTCCACCACTTCATTTTTCAATAATTTCTCCTATTAAATCCATTCCCCATTGTTGGAAGGGAGCTTCTACAAATATTGGTCTCAAAGGTAGGTTTCCAAAGAAATTCAACTTCCCTAAGAACCTTTGGCACGCATCACAACTTCTGACCAATTTATAAGCATCTTTAAAAATAGTAGGTCACCAATATCCAGCTCTCAGGACTTTATGAGTTGTATTTTCCATATAGTGACCTCCACATACTCCATTATCCATTTCATTTATAATCTTAAATGCTTGCTTCGCTCTACACATTTGAGCATTATTCCTTCCTAGTTTCTCCACCAAATTTCATTGTCTATGATCACATATTTGATGGTCTATAGCTTTAATGTCCTTCTCTAATTGTTAGTCATATTTTTTGGACAAGACATACTCCACAAGTAGAACACAATGTCGCATTTTGGGATTGCTACATCTATCTCAACATTATTTACTTGATTATCTGTAAGGTTTTCCTCAACAATTATTTTTTCTAATCCTTGCCCTCTTACCAAATTAGTCATATTTTATACCAAGGAGATGAATTCATGTCACATTTTGGGATTGCTACATCTATCTCAACATTATTTACTTGATTATCTATAAGGTTTTCCTCAACAATGAGTTTTTCTAATCCTTTCCCTCTCACCAAATTAGAAATTTGTATGTCAATATTGAATTCTTGAATTTTCTTAATCCATCTACATATTCTACTAGTTACCTCTTGTTGAATGAATATGTCCTTTACTGAGCAGTTGGTACATATGCTACAATAGTAGATCTAACCAAATAATATCTAATTTTTTTGATAGACTTCACCAATCCATATGCCTATTTGTTTTTCATATCATATTTGAGCTCAACAACCTATTGTGATTTGCTAAAGAAATATATTGGCTACTTAAAATCCTCACCATTTTTTTGCAATAAAACAATAGCTATGGTATGGAATGAAGCAAATGAAAATAGTTGAAAAGGCTTAGAGAAATTAGGAGACTTCAACACAAGAGCTTCCTTAATAGCCTCTAAATTATGCTTTGGAATGCTTTAACAGGTTCTTCACTCCATGTAATGGATTCTCCTTTCATCAAAATCCTTGAAATGGGCCTAGTAATTTCAGCAAACTTAGTCACAAATCTTCTTAGAAAATTAACTTTCCCACAGAATGATTCAATACCCTTTATAGTTTTAGACTGTGGAATCCTATCAATTACCACAACTCTTTCAAGATCTATTCTTACTCCATCTTTTGAAACAATGTGACCTAAAAGCTTCTCTTCAGTCACCACCAAATACGCATTTCTTTGGATTAAGAGAAATACCATACTCTAGAGCTCTTGTGGATTTATTTTCCAAATGTATACAATGGTCTTCTTCTTTCTTTGAATAGGTTTCCATATCATCTTGGTAAACCACCAAGAATATATCTATGAAATCTAAGAATGCCATATCCATTGCTCTTTGAAAAGTAGCACCTGCATTTGTCAAACCAAAAAGCATTTTTTGTTGAAATGATTGTTTGCACAGCCCTTGAAGCTCTGGAATCTTCAATGATGGACTTTAGCCATGAAAGATAATCAACCACATGAAGAAGTGTTGCAACAATGGAATGCAGAATAAGATTCTATATTGATGAAAAAGATATATTACAAATGAGCAAGATGCCTGAATATATAGGAAAAAAGAAAACCCTATCTAGATGATTTTTAAAAGAAGAGATAAGATCAAGAAGAGATCTTATCCTACAAACTAGGAAGGAAATATTATCCTATATCTTAAATGATTTATTAAATGATTTATTTCTAATAATACAACCTAGGACTTAACTAATTAAATGCAAGACCTAAGTTAACTTATGCCAGTGTAATAATTAATTAATTACACTAACACCCCCCCATAAGTTCAACTTAGGGAGGAAAATGCAATGATTATGCAAGATGATGATGATGGGTCTTGGCTACGAGGCCATTTTAGGTACCCAGTACATGAAGATGCAGAAAATCTCCCACAACCGGAGAAAAGGGGAAAACCCAGTGGGAAGAAAACCCCTCCCCTAAAAGGAGATAAAAAGCAAGAAAGATGGAAGAGTGAAGTTTGGAGGACTCAACATTATCCCCCCAAGGACTACAACCATCACATATATACAAAAGATCAAAAGATGTGGACTAGATAGCCCCCCCCATAAAGGAGAGTAGTCCCTTCTAGAATGTCTTCAAGACTAGTGTGAAACTGAGCAGCCAAGTCAGATAGACCTGAAGAGAACCCATCCATGTACCACAAGTCTGATGAAGTAAAGGTTTCCATTCCTGCTGAAACAAAACTCAACTAAGAGGTGTCAAAGGAAGAAGATGGTGTCATGCAAAGAGCCAAGTCAATCCAACCTCCACAACCCTAGCGAGGAGGGAGTGATGATGTGCTTCCTACCCTTGAGTTTGGAGAGTTAGGAACAGGTTGAGCTCGATCCCAATATTTGGTGAACTTATATACCTTGGAATGATGATCAGCTTGACCATAGGCAACAAGGACATCAAACCTATCTCTGATGATAGCAAGATCGGAAGTGAACTCAATTTTCAATCCCTCCTAAGCAAGTTGATAAATAGACAACAAATTATGAGCAATCTAAGGAATGTAGACAACATCTTCCAACACCCTTCCATCAAGAGCAACATCACAGATACCAGCTACATAGACAATATCTACATTTGTTGTGAACATTCGATCAAAGGTGGAAGGCCTCAGAGTATCCCACAAAATGTGTTGTTGAGAAGAAGTGATATGTCGGGAAGCACCAAAGTAAAGTACCCATCCTTCTCTATTATCAACCAAGGTAGTTATCAAAGCATTCCCCTTTCCAGATTGTCAATAGTAGCAATGCTAGCAATACCTGATGATGACTCTTCATGAGAGGAGGAGTGAGGAGATTTGATTGTAGATGATGGGAGAGAGATATTGTGATCTCTAAGTATTTGTCGAAGCTCATGTCTCTCTCTTGAAACAGGTATCCTCAATGTGACCAAGCCCATTGCAGAAGTTACACTTGGGCCTCTCCCTCTTTGGCTTGTCTTCCTTATGCTGAGATGATGATTCAAAAGAAGCTCCTGACTTTGATTTGCCCTGATGCTTACCCTTTCCTTTTAATGGTCCTGCCACCAATGCATGTGACTTTGTGGATGTATCAGCCTGATTGAGCTTGGACTACTCTCTAGTTAGCCTTTCACAAAATGTCTCAAATGATGGCATGACAAAGCTAGTACTAAGACCATCCATGGTGGAATAGAAAGAGGTAGCCAAATGGGAAAAGGAACCTCTTAACTTAGATAAAATCATGAATATGCACTCTTTGTCAGACTTATCTTTGCCACATCCTATAAGCTAAGTCCTTAAAGACTTGAACCTTACCAGGTAGTCTTCAATGGAAGGAAATTGATCAACAACAAGTGAAGCAAGTTCAGCCTCCAATTGCAAAGCTCGAACATCACTAACAAAACCAAAAAGATCCTTGAGCTTGTCCCAAACCTCTCCCTTCAGGCCGTGTCCATTCCATTCCATCTTCCTTCCGTTCTTCCATTTTCCATTCCATTCCATTCCATTCCCCTTCCATTCCATTCCATTTCCCGATGTGGGTCGGTGAGAAGTAATAATCACAAATCTATGCTCCAGTATTGGAAAGAACAAATATCAAAGACAAATATTCCGACAAAAATTGAATACCCGGATATCTGTTGGGCTACCAGCAAAAGAGTGAAGCGAGCAAATTGAAAACTAGAAAGCCTCTAAAGCCCAAAGTATATTAGGGTTTCCTTCAACTAAAAAGAATAAAATATATGATAGGAGAGAATCTGGAAAATAGGAGGCACACCACTGGAAAGTAGATAGAAATACCTTTCCAACGATATATTGTTTGTGAATTTTTGATATGGTATGCAGAAGATACGGCCTCCAGAAGATTTATGCCTGATTGATGTGTACTGGCTAAATAGGCGCAAAAAAGAAGCACCTTAGAACAAAAAAGTAGGCCTAGGTGTTGATAGGACAGCGAAATTTGGTAGCTCCGCAGTTAAAAAAAAGTCACCCAGCGGAAGCCAGGCAGCCGAAGACGGTGGTAGGTGGTAGCTCATGATTAGCCGCAATGCGGGAGATGCGACAACGAAGGTCGGTAGAAGGTGGCCCGTGTCGGGTCGCCCGTCTTTGTGAAGTGGACGACCGGGTGATGAGGAAGCCGATTGACGGTATTGGTGTCGCTGATAAGCGAGAGCGAGGAAGGAAACTTCGGTCGTATCTGGGAGAGATGTCGGTGGTAAAATAGCATGAAAAGCAGTGTTGGTGATGGCGTCGTGATGTGAGCGATAGAGGTGGGAGATTACGGTGATGCCCGGCGAGCTAATGATTTTTGAATTACCAAATTGTGCAATATTCCAAAAATCAAAATCAAATCTTAGATGGAAAATGCCGTGATTGGAAACTATAGCCCTTTGGAAAAAATCATGATACTAACTATACCATAATACAAATACTAGGTGGCCAAGAAAAACAATTTTTCCCCAAACTATTGAAAAATCTCACACCCAAAAAGACCAGATTTTTTTATATTTTTCTCTATAAAAATTGCCTTGATGTCGAGGAATGAGAGAATATTTTTCTGCAAATATATGTCTGGGATTTGTGTACAAAAAATTCTAAACTCAAAATACTCCAAGGCTCAGGTTGGAAACTACTACGATTTTGACAAAATGAGCGATTTATGGGTTTTGGGGCCTTTTTGGATGCAATGGAGATTGAGGAGGCGATCTGCACCAAAAATTAGCTTGGCTCCCCGGTAGAACCAACTAGCCTACAAAATAAAACTCCACGCCTGTAAGAATCTTGCACTCCAACTTCCTGGATCAAGGGTTGATGTTTCAATGGACTAGCTTTGATACCATGTTGAAATGATTGTTTGCACAACCCCTGAAGCTCTGGAATCTTCAATGATGGACTTTAGCCATGAAAGATAATCAACCACATGAAGAAGTGTTGCAACAATGGAATGCAAAATAAGATTCTATATTGATGAAAAAGATATATTACAAATGAGCAAGATGCCTGAATATATAGGCAAAAAGAAAACCCTATCTAGATGATTTTTAAAAGAAGAGATCTTATCCTACAAACTAGGAAGGAAATATTATCCTATATCTTAAATGATTTATTAAATGATTTATTTCTAATAATGCAACCTAGGACTTAACTAATTAAATGCAAGACCTAAGTTAACTTATGCCACTGTAATAATTAATTAATTACACTAACATTTTCACATACACATAAGTTCCCCATGGTGTTGTGAAATCAGTCTTGTATTGCTTTGACTCTTTAAATTTGACCTAGTTGTACCCTAAAAAACCATCCATCATTAATAATAATTCACATCCAATCACTTTCTGCAACATTGCCTCCATGTTAGGCAATGGATAATTATATTTTAATGAAGACATGTTTAAATTTTTGAAATCTACACATAATTTGATGTATCCATTTTTCTTCCTGATTGGCACCAAGTTAGAAACCCATGTGGAGTGTTTGACTGGTTTAATTATTCCTCCATCTCTAAGCTTCATCAACTCTTGTTACATCTTGGGTGCTAGTGTAGAATTGATTGGTCTTTTCTTTTTCTTGAATGGCTTAGCATCTAGACCATGAGGAGTTTCATCTTGAAATAGGTCGTCTTTGTATGCTTTAAGGTCATCATATGACCATGCAAAGACATGTTTATATTTCCTCAATAGAGCAATAAGCATTGCTATGATCTTAGGATTGAGTTTTTTTCCAATATACACCTTTTTTGGTGCACTTTAGTTCCTAATTTGACTTCCTCTAAATCTTGTTCATGGGAAGGGCTAGGTTTGACATTGTACTTGTCTGCATTAGCAAAAAAATTCTCCAATTCTACTAGACCCTTGGTAATCTTGTTAGTTTTCAATTGAATCACTTGATTCCCAATAATATTCTCTTTCCCATCAACAATCTCAAAAAATCTTTGGTAATCAATTTCTTGTCTATGATACTAATCAATACATTGCAAGAATTTCAATAAATTTGTATCATCATTAAAAACTTGTTAGTTTTGGATGTTATTAGGGACTGATGGCCTTGTTTGAACCTCAACTTTTGAGATTCCAGCAAATGCTATATCATCGGGCCTCAATATAATGTTTACAATTAAGTCGACTACTGCATTTTTAGCTCTTTCTAGCCAGTCAATGGATAATGCATCAAGCAACTCTATAATATCCTAGATTGCAGATTTGTATTGTTTTAACATCTTATTTTTGGATACATATTTAGCTATAATATGAGATACAAATAATTTAGAGTCTCCAAAGACTAAGATTTTTTAATTTTATGTTTGACAACCATTTTTAATCCTAGTAACAAGGCTTCATACTTTGCTACATTATTTTTGCAATAAAATTTCAAAGAGAATGAAAACTTGAAAGTCTTACCAGTAGGTGAAATGAAAATTACACTTGCACTTGAACCTTCTTTAGAACAAGCTCCATCAAAGTACATTGTCCAGATGTCATCATCATCAGCTTGTTGTTGAACCTCTTGATCAATAGGTGCAACTTTTTTTTCTTTAGATTGCAACTTCTACTCTGAAATTCTCCATATCAACATCCACAAAATGCACATTATCATTAGGCTACAAATATTGAATGAGATTTGTGGATCTTTTCTCTCTAACTAATTTGACATTATTGTCACTAATAGGGATAATGGAAAATGAGAGATCTAGTTGCATACTTCCTCTTATGGCTACTGACCAAAATCTATCATACAATTCCTTATCAAATTTTCATTCATTAATAGAGTCACATAAAATGGGTCCACTTTATTAGGACAAGCAATTAGTATGGCACCCAAAAATACTTGAGAGATTTCAATATTTTTTCCTTCAAGTTCAACTTCATTTTATTCCAGTTTACCTTTCTCAGGTGGGGCAATCACCTTTTTCTCACCAAAGGTTGTAGCTGCACCATAAATGAGGGAAACTTCCTTCTCTTTATGCTCCTCTATTCTCATCATTTCTAGTAGAGGAACAAATATATTAACTTGTGATAATATTTGAATAATATCAATTGGATTATACTTTGGAATATCACAAGTTGTCACAATTTTCTTAGTGGATTTCTCATATTTATGATTAGACTTATCTTCCTAACCACTTTCAACATTCTTGTTTTTTTTTTAATCTTTCGATACTTAGGTTTAAGAAGAGGAGAAACTACCTAATCTGCAATCTTCTTAGGATTCTATCCTTTATAATTTGTATCGAGTTTTACTTTAGAATTCTCCTTCTCTTTGCATGAATGTCGATCCTTCTTATCACCAATATTTTCTTTGATAAATATGTTGCCATCTTTTCCTTTTATTCACAACTCTATTTATCAAATTATAATTGCTTTTGACCTAAGCAACTGTAGTAGTTGTTAAGGCTCTAATTTATTCTTTTGAAGGCCTTCTAAGCTTGACATCAAAATTTGATGTTTCAACATTAAGCGTGTTTACACACTCTTCTTCTTCATCTTTAGAGAAAACATGTTGATGGTATGCATTAGATCTACATCTTTGATCATCTACATCAACTTCAGTGCATCCTTCATTAGAAGAACAATTATCATAATTGAAAGATAGTCTATTTTACAACATATTTATCTCTTTATCTTCCTCATGAGGTATATCACATTCATTACAAGGGTCTTGATCTTCTTCTAAATATTGTGCAACCATACACTACTGTGGTGAATGCGACAATTTGCAGACCATGCATCAAGGACTATCCTTAGTAAAATTTGCATTATTCTTCTTCAAAGGATTAGGAGTTTCCTTATTAGGAACTACTTTCTGATTGTTACAAATTGGCTTTCCATTATGCCAATTTTTGTTATAAGGTTGGTCAGACAATTTGAACATTCTTTGTTGCCTTTGAAAAATTTGCTTGTCATTAAATTTTCCTTTCTCATTTTTTGCTACTTTATAACTCAAATCCTTTAAGGTACTGATAACTTTATCTAACGTGTCCTCAAAACATGATTCTTTATTTTATGTCCTTTTAGATTTTGCAATATCTTCACATCATCCCTCTTGCTCACCTTTTTTGACACTTATGTTATTTTCAATATGCAATGTAATTTTGAAAGAATCTCTTAAAGACTGAGGGTCTTTATCCCTTAACTGATGTCTTGTTTTAGGATCATAAGCATTACAATACAACACTAGACACATAGGTTCACTAGGTCTCATATATTGTGGAATTTTGTTCATGACTTTAATGAACCTAGTATTGAAATCAGAGACCAACTCATTATGTCCTTTGGTAATGCTAGTGAACTCATTGATTATAAACCTTGGGTCAATATTCTCACCATATTTCTCTCTAAATACTCTTTTTTAATTCCTCCTAAGACCGAATACTAGACTGAGGAATACTTCTATACCAATCCCTAGCATCATTTGTCAGATATTGCATAAAAAGTTTCATGACAACATCTTCTTCCTCTACTTCAAAACCATCAATTAGATTAAAAAATGATCTCAAGCGATCTTCACCTAAAATTGCATTATTTACGAAGAATCTAAATAAAAAATTTATTTTCATTGGGTATAGGGTTAGGGTATCCAAGGATAACATTTAAATCCAATTGTTTGTACCTTTCTAAATGTAAAGGTCTTCTTGTAGGACAATTCCTAGTAGCAGGATTTCTCTAAGGATTTCCTTGAGTGTCAAGTTGTTGACCTAAAATATTTTGTCCTCCATGAGGATTTGTATTATGTCAACCCAACTAAGCATTCACATTAAAATTATACTAATGGTAATTTCCATATTTTCCATAACCTCCAAAATTTTGTGGTGGAACACTCCCTTGTGGCTATGAGTTGGGTTGAGACATGCTCTAATATACTTAAGGGCATGTTTGTGTATGAGACACTTCGCCATAACTTTGTTGTGAAATTAATGTTGTGGGATCAATCATTGGGGAACTTATAGTAGAAGAAGCAGGTTGGATTTTAGAATTAGAACCAAAAGAAAAAGAATTATCATATCCATAAGATGCCTTCAATAATTATATCCTTCTTTGTATGTCATCTCTAACACTTACTATTTCCAATTTATCTAACTATGCTTTGAGATACTCAACTTCCTCCTATAAATTAGACTCTTCTTGATTAGGTACTTTGGAGGTAGAGGACTTATGATATGAAGGACCTACATTAGTTGTTCCTAGGGTAGCATTAGTATTTTGGAGATTTTTTCCTTTGTCCATACTTTGGGATACAAAGTTTGAGTGAGAAGTAATTTGTACTATATTGGATACAATAGAACTAATCCATGTGTTTGTATGAGAGTTTCCTAAAGGCATATTAATGGTATTGCTCTTTGTAGCAGGATTTGATGACACTGAAGGAGAAGCTTTGCTAGAGTGGTAAGAATTTTTCATGCTATCAATATTTCTCTTCATTTCATCTCTTAACTTCATAGCATCTTTGATTTTCACTTCTTCAAGCCTATT
>VDFB02150902.1:0-11527 GCA_007258455.2 Sequoia sempervirens
CGCCTAAAAAGGGATGAGGCTGAGATCATACCCTGGGCAGATTTTGGCGAAATGGATACCCCTCAGTCCTTGGCTCTAAGCTAAAGGGGACCCCCTCGAGGGTATCTCCAAACAAAAAAAATAAAAATTAATTAATTGTATATTGTATATAGTTGGAGATCTTTAATAGATAGCTAAAGGATGGGTGAGTAGGAATTAAGATTCTTGTATTGAGTGAGTTAACTCATTATATTTTTGTTGCAAGTGAAAAGTGAGGGGAAAAACTTTTAGCAATGCAGATAACACTAAGCATGGGTAAATGTTCAAACAATCTTGTTAAAGGCAATAACACAAATTGATGTTTGATGCCTAGTTGTTTATGCGAATGGAAACTAGATTCTTTAATTCTCAAAAGTTTAATTTGGATGACAAACCACTTAGCTAGTCCAATATATTTTATTACTTATATTTTTAATTTTTTTATAAAAATTATGTTGCTTTATGTGTGAATTCATATTAATTTTATCAATAAAAGTTTTTCTTCAATAGAACACATGAAATTTGTTTATACCTATGCAAACTTACACTTATGCACTCACCTCTAAGACCTTTTTAAATTCTCTAATTGTGGAAAGATGAAATATTTGAAGTGAATGTATAAATGGAACTTAAAGCAATTGGGTGATATGAGTAGAAATGGGCATGGGGCCATTGGAGTTTATTCAATACAAGAAAGAAAATCAACAATCAATATTCTTCTTCTTTACCATTGATGGAACCTTGTACCTACTATGTGGGTGACAAGAAGGTAAAACACCATCACTTAGATCTTTATTTGGTAAGGATTAAACCCAACATGTTCAATCTCAAACATATATCAACACAAGATTACTATTTCTCTTCTCGTCTTATTTTTTTTAATAAGCGAAGGAAACAAAATTTAATTTATTTGTGAGAAAAAATGTTTAGTATTTTACATTATGATTTAGACTAAGGTATTTAATCAAAGAATTTACCTTGATATTATTTTCTAATGGATTTTAGATTGATAACATATGAATGAATCATGGTTTTGATCAGTAAAGATAGCAAAAAAGAAAGATAGTGTGTAAAAGGAAGATACAAATTTATAATTTTATTTTCCAAGAAGAGTAGCTACTCTTATAATATATTTTGTATAGACGTATAACTGAGTTAGTTATATACACATACACATATATAAACACAAGGATTTAATGGAGCTATACTATTATATCTAAGTCAACATATTGTGTTAGTGCACACAACTTCAATTGGTTGGATTAATTATGTTTTTAACCTTTACAATAAAGTGATTATGAGTGTTTAGAAATCAATCCTTAACCCTTAATTAATTGTTGTTTTTCTCTTCCATGAGTTGTATGTTACTTGCAACATAAATTTTAGAGATAGAAGTGAACTCATATTCCAAAGTCCTCAAAATCTTATCAACATAATTAAAACATTGCAACAAACATTTAACATTAGACATGCAAATCAATTCTATCAAAACTTAACACAAATGGATTATGCTCAATAAATCACAAAATAGGAAAAAACAATTAAGAATTAAGAACTTTTTCAAGATTGATTCATGAAATTCAACTCCATTTTTAAGATAAACAAGTTTTTATGTCTAAATTTGTTAATTTTTAGCAAAGTAAAGATGAGCCTCTGTCAAATTTTGGGTTATTGTTTGCACCATCAAAACTTATTTATATTTGACAATACACAATGAATTTGTTCTTTGAAATGTTATTTACAAAATGGACTCTATACTAAGACCATTGGTGAAGTAACTTGTATTTTACACCACCTAAAAGATAACTTTGATCATCTTTCATTGCTTGAAAATTGAAACAATAAAATATGAAAATTTTCCATTTGATTGTGTAGTGTGTAAGCTTGCATATTAATATGTTTTGGTAAATTTAAATGGCCTTATTCTTTGAAATTTCCTCTTCAAAAGTCATGATTACATAGAATCAAAAGTTATATTCTTTGAAGTACTGATATTTATTATTTGATCGATTTTGAAGAATATTTAACTAAACCTCGAGCAAAAGAATATTGATTCTATGTAATTTTGACTCTATGTAATTTTGATTCTATGTAATCATGACTCTTCCATCTTAGACATATTTAACTAAACCTGGAGCAAAAGAATATAACTTTTTCAATATTTAATTATACTTTATGTAAATTAAATATCAGTAAATTCTACTAATTATAATTAAAGAAAATAGATAATACATTTCAATATTTTTTGGTTATAAAATCTTACAAACTATTTCTTAATTTCTTTTCAATATTAAATATATTACAAAATAATATATTTTTATGCAAATTTACTTATCTAAACTTATAATATATTTGAATATATAGATAATATATTTGAATATGACAAATTATATATCGTTCCCAAATTTTAATATATTGTTTATACAATTCAAATTCAATATAATTCTTTAAAATACCCTGAATAAAGACAACGTATGGTTAACAATAAACAAAAGATTGGCTCTTTGACTTAAATGTAAGCCCTTGCCAATATTATGCAAATGAATTTCCAATTAAAGCTCTGAGGCTTCCGAACTAAAAATAAATATAAAAGAAGTTTGCCCACATTTTCAGAAAAACAAGAACAATAACTCTTTCATAGAAAATTATTAAACATCATGGCAAAGACTCACCATGGGATTCTGGAACACAGTTACAAGAAAACTAAAAGAAAGATCGAATCAATTAATACTAAGATAAGACCAATGCAAGATCTGATGATATCTTAGCGGAAAATATTGATGACGACTTCCTCTTTAACAGTAGTTTATTCTAATGATAGATTACTGAACGTGATTCAAAATGTTGATTGAAAACATTGAATCAACTAATACTTAGATAAGACCAATGCAAGATCTGATGATATCCTAGCAGAGAATGTTGATGGCAACCTCCTCTTTTAACATTTATCTATTATGATGATGGATTACTGAATGTGATTCGAAATGTTGATTGAAAAGATCGAATCAACTAATACTTAGATAAAACCAATACAAGATCTGATAATATCCTAGCAGAGGATGTCAATGGCAACCTCCTCTTTAACATTAGTCTATTCTAATGATGGATTACTGAATGTAGCTCGAAATGTTGAATGAAAAATATGTACAAATGCTTACATTATTCTACTCCATGAACTGTAGAAAACTCAGAGCAACGATTAGCCTATCCTGTTGAAAAGAGAGGATAGAGGAGAGGCTCCTCCCCCACTTTGTTCTTTCAGCTTCTTCAGCAATTCCTTAAAACTGGATTGTTCCATCAGAACCTCTTCCTCACACAACTCATTTCTGTCCATTATTTTCTTCACATTATTCTGGAAGTCGTCACACTTGGTCTTCACTTCATCATGCTTTTCTTTTGGGTCTTTCATTAAACAAGAAATTTCTTCTACATAAGCCCAGAAGCAGGAGTCCTTTGTTATTTCTGGTTGATTGATACTGTCCTCGATTTTTTTGTCTGCCAACCATTTTTGAAGAGCTTTAAAGCGACGAGGCCTTCCAGACTAAAGATATTGGCCGGCGTCTTCATGCTTTCCAAGCCTGTAATAATTAGCAATGTCTAGAGGCTCCACCAGAAGCCTATATTCTGTCCCTTTTCTTATCACTGTTTCATTGCACTTAAAGTCATCAGGCAACTGGTGGGTATCTACCAGATTTTCGATCCTGTCATACAGGGCAGCAAGCTTTAGCCTGCTAAGATTGGCCTGAAAATCAGCCTCTACTTTGTGTGCCTTGAAAGCGTCATAGTATATGTTCTTGTCATTCAGATGTTTGTTTCTATACACTTCCACTTTTGTCATTTCTGTTCTATCTAACTTGTCTAGTTCTTCCAGCTCTTCAGTGAGGTTCTGTCTGAGCTTATTTTCATGCTCTCCTGCAGCTCTCAAACCAAGTCTGGCCCGAGTGTTCTGCCAGCAAATTTAAGAAATAGAAAGACCAGTTAATATGCTATAAATAATAAACTTCTAATATAATAAACTTAGTTCTTTTTTAAGACCTAAACTAAACTAGCGATGAATACTTGGTCAATGGAATTTGATCTAAATAAGTAGCGAGTTTAAATTTATAATCTATATTATAAGTTGAAATTATAATTAAGACTAGACTGTCTACTAAAGGTTAAAATTATGAACACACAATTTAAAAATATAAATAAAAACAATTTTACTGATATATAATTTTTTAATGAAAATGGATATAGATTAAGTAATGGCAATAAAATTATATATAAAATATTATGTAATGTGGATATTATTTTTTATTATGGTTAATGTTTTTGATTGGAGTTATGAATTGGAGAGGTTAAATTTTATAAAAATAAAATAAAAGTAAGATCAAGAACATAAATAAACAAAACCAAATAACAAATCACAACACTTTAGAGGGGTAAAGTAAAGCATGTTGTTTGTAAGTTTTAGTTCAGCTCTGTCTTTTGTTGTCTTTTTGTTTTTCTTTGATGTGTGGCCGAGCTCATGTTCTATCCTTCTCTTTGTACAAGATTTTGGGTCTTTTCAAAATCCTGCTTATCTAATAAAAATTAATCCACACAGAAAGAAAGTAAAGAATATGGTGAAACACCACAAGAGAACAGAACTGTTGATAATTGATGTTTGAGATTCAGTTGAACATTCAATCATGCATAGATTAGATTGCATGTTGCATGTTGGATTTAGGGTAAGAGAGGCACGAACTCTCGACCACAGGATTAGCCGAATAATATCGAAGTTTGGCCTAGTGACTGGTGCTTGGTTTGCTGATCAAATTTCTTGCGAACAAACAGTGAGCTACCTCGGTGTTGTGAAGTGGAGTTGGTGTGAACAGTTTTTAAACCAAAGAGTAGCTGCTGATATCAACACGGACTGGAAATAAGTTTTTTTTTCTATTTAAAATGGTAAGTTTTGAAAGGAAGCAAAGGTGCAGAACGCGCTTCCAACACTAATCTATGTGAGAGAGATTAAGCAGATTCAAACAAATCTTAAACTATTACAATAAAAGAAACACATTCAAGAACATACATAAAAGATTAACACCAAATTTCCTTGGGGAAAACCTTTCCAGGTAAAAAAAACCCCACACCAAAAGCACAGTACTTTGTATTATCTGTAACAATGCATTACAATACAATCACAGCACTCAGCTTCTCAGATGTCTTCTAACTTCAACAAGATTCTGGGATATTTTTGACAGCATAACAGTGTCTCAAAGAAACTCTCTTCCTCTCTATACTCAATACACAATGACATAGTATATTATCTTTTACAACATAAACAAGATAATTATCTCTCATGCAATATTCGTAGCTGGAAGTTAATATAGCTTGAGGTTTAGCTTGATCACCATTGGCCCGTGAGATATTTCCATCACCACTCAACTAGCAAGATAACTGATGTAGTTTAAACCAATCTAAAAATATATCTTCATCGTCAAAATCTAATATTATTAGTTCTCCACTATTGTCACCTCATCCATAGCTAAGCGCAAGGTGATAAAATCTCTCACTTCATGCGTTATTTGATATGAGTTGGAGTCCTCCAGCTAGCAGTTAAGACAAATTTAGCGGTTGTTCAATCACTTTGCTCATGCAAGGACCCAAGAGACATAGTTAACTCAACAATCTCCACTTAGCCGAAGACGCCATGGGTCATCCTTGTAAATTGGGTTAACAGGGTTTTGGGCCCGTACAGGCAACGCACCTGTAGGCATGTGTGGTTTTCGGCGCAAGCGGTTGCGTGGGCGTTTTCTCGGGGGTATCGGCTGGCTGTCGGTGACCCTTTCCATCTTCTACCATATCGTGAAAAAATGAAAATTGAACATCGATGTTATGCTTTTGTTACGGCATGGAAAGTGGGGATTCTTACACTAAACAAATAGCACTCTAATTAGCCATAACAAATTGTAATCATCACGCATCAAAACAGCGATATCACAGATACAACCCTCTTAAATAGATATGGCTTCGCGCTGCAAGCATGGTAGCTGCCATGTACTCTGCTTCAGTTGTGGACAAAGCGACTACAGCCTGTCGCTTACTCATCCAACTAATCGCACCACCATTCATCGTGAACACATATCCACTGGTGGATCTTCTACTGTCAATGTCACCTGCCCAATCTGAATCCACATATCCACGAATACTTACAGAATGTTGAGAACCTATAGGATAACCATGATAACATAGGGAATACTCAGAAGTACCCCGCAAATATCTAAACACTCTCTTTACCGCATCCCAATGTACTCGTCCAGGATTAGCCATATACCAACTAAGGACTCCCACTGCTTGGGCAATGTCTAGCCTTGTACAAACCATCGCATACATTAAGCTGCCAATAGCTCTTGCATATGGTACTCTGGTCATGTCCTCCATCTTAGTAGGAGATTTTGGACAATCCTCCACAGAAAGCTTCGTCCCCTGCATCACTGGAACAACTAACTGCCTGCAATCTACCATGTTGAATCTTTCCAACACTGAATTCACATAATTTCTCTGGCTTAACCAAAGCTTTCTACTAGCTCTATCTCTTCTGATCTCCATCCCCAGAATATACCTTGCTGCACCTAGATCCTTCATCTCGAACTGTGATGACAACTGAGACTTCAAATTTGAAATAAAACTCATACCATTCCCAAAAATAACATATCATCTACGTACAATGTAATTATGAGAATGCGACCATTATCATATTTGTAATATACACAATGGTTAGATTTAGATCTCAGAAATCCCAAAGACAACACAAAGGTGTCAAATTTTTTGGTACCATATTACAGGAACTTCTTAAGACCATATTATAAAGACTTCTTGACTTATGAACCAGATTTTCTTTACCTTTTTACCCACGATGCTGCGGTTTGTGACATATAGATCTCTTCCTCCAAATCACCATGTGGAAGGGCGTTGTCTTCATCCATGTGTTCCACTTCTAAATCATATGTTGTTTAATTGTCGCGGGGAGCCAGATAGATGTCCGGCCATATGAGGAAGAGGAGAATATCTCCCACCATAATCGTTCCATACAGAATACCCCTTTGCGGCCCCGGCATGCCTTGTGGCACTGATACTACCATCCAGACCATGGCTAGCTTCTTGAACACTTACATTTTGCATCCAACAACTTTTGGATCCTTTAGGAAAGGTTCCGGATCCATGTACTGGCCTGCTACTTACAACCATTTCTTCATCCATGGCTTTCATCGGAATACGCTTCCTCCCTTACCCACTTAGCCTCTGGCTTGAGTCTAGAGCTCATCGGTGTTGTGATCAGAAACTTGCGAGAACAGGATCCAAAGAATTTGAGATAACCAGGCCTTTCCGTTGGTATTCGAGCCTCTGCGGTGGCCTCCTGCTCCAGAGTAGCAGACCTCACGTATGGTTGAGGGTTGTGGTTTCTTTGGGGCTTTCCGGGCTTCCTGAGCTCTCATCATCCCTGGAGATTCCAATAAGTCGTAGTTCCCCTTTTCCTTGTAGGCCAGACCCAGACTACCTCCTTATTATGCTTCTCTTCTTTCTTTGGCTGCAACTCAATTGTGGAAGGTTTCAACTCTTGAAATATTATACTTTTGCTATGGAGAACCTTCTCGGCCATTAGATCCCAAAGCTTGTACCCTCCCACAGGCACATATATGGGATTACTACGCCTTGTTCACCTCAACTTAGACCTCAGAATTTCGAACATAGGCAAACTTTTGCTGACCAAAGAAACTGGAGATGTGTGGGAGCTGTACTGAACCAGCCTCCATGGGTGTGTCTTTTTCGTTAAGGCGTCTTCCAGGAGATCGGTGATTAGATAATGCTGATGGCTGAGCTGACCCCAAGGCACGCCAAAGACTAGCACCACTCAACATACTCTTAGCCCTCTCCATCAACGTTCTATTCATCCTCTCTGCAATTCCATTTTGTTGTGGAGTGTATGGAGTAGTTTTATGTCTTTCAATCCCATGCTCCTTACAGAACTTATAAAATTTTGCCGAACAAAACTCACCACCGTTGTCAGTTCTTAAACATTTAATCTTTCTATCAGTTTGATTTTCAACCAAAACCTTAAACTCCTTAAACCGATTAAAGACTTCAAATTTACTCCTGAGAAAATAAACAAATGTCCTTCTACTATAATCATCTATGAAAGACAAAAAATATACAGATTTTCTTAATGAAGGAACATTCACAGGACCAAACACATCTGCATGAATATAGTCCAACACCCCAGAAGACTTATGAGAACTGGAATAGAAAGAAACTCGGTTTTGTTTACCATATACACAATGTTCGCAAAAGTCAAACTCGAGATTACAATCATCAAGGCCTTCAACAAGGCTTTTATTTTTCAGGGTTCTAAGACCCTTCTCACCAATATGACCGAGTCTTTGGTGCCATAACATTGTCTTTTCTACTGGAAGCTTCATCTCCAAAGCATTTGCACCCTTAGGTACCCAGAAAGCATGACCATCAGATGTACAAACAATAGACTTCTTCACTGCTAGATCTAATGGTGAGGATGAAGAATCCAAAGGCCTTTTCTTTGAAATATCAGAAGAACTATTGCACTAAATAGTGCATGCATCCAACTTGTACAGAGTACCGATCCGAACACCCTTAGCCAACACCATAGATCCTCTTGTCATCTTGCATCCTCCATTTGAGAAAACAACCTGCACACCCATATTACTTAACTTACTTACAGAAAGTAGGTTTCGTGCCAAACCTGGGATATGCAATACACCATCAATCCCCTTCACTCTACCATCAGGGAATCTAATCTTGATTCTTCCACGGCCAACTATCTTCAGATGAGAGTCATCACCCAGATACACCTTCCCACCATCATACTCTTCATACTTTGAGAACCAACCCCTATGCGAGGTCATGTGGAAAGAGGAACCTGAGTCTATTAACCACACATCTTCTGATGCATGTGTTGTCAAGGTTGCGACAAAAGCATCTGCATCATCTTGAGAGGATTTTTCAGAGTCAGAATCAGAAAAATTCTTTTTACCTTTCTTTCTCTTCTCCTCCTTGCAATCTTTACGTAAATGACCAGGTTTGCCGCAATTCCAACATTTCGCTTTGAACTTTCCAGGAGACTTAGATCTCCCTGAAGATTTTGATCTAAACTTCTTGTCTTTTTTATTGCCTTTGTCTTTAGGTCTACCACGAATAGCAAGTGCTTCTTTGGCCATCTCAGAAGATTTTCTCCGCATCTCCTTAGACAAGAGTGATGGAACCACATCATCCATTTTGAAACTGGTGGTGGTACTTCCAATAGCCATAACCAGGTGATCCCATGAGTCTGGCAAAGAACATAACAGAAGCATGCAATGATCCTCATCTTCAATCTTGTCACCAATAGAACCCAACTGAGCAATCAACATGTTAAATGCATTCAGGTGATCTGCAATGGATCCTTCATCTTCCATCTTCAGAGAATACAATTTCTTTCGCAGGAATAACTTGTTTACCAGAGATTTAGCTTGATAAACATCTCCAAGCTTCTTCCAAAGAGATTTTGCAGTTTTCTCTTCATGGACATTCAAGAGCACTGAATCAGCCAAACAAAGTCTAACCAAACCCTTGGCTTTTTGATCCTTCAGATCCCACTCTTCTTGAGTCATTGTGGTTGGTTTTGTAATGGATATTGCAGCCTACAGATCTCTATCCACGAGCATATCCTCCATCTTTAACTTCCATAACTCGAAGTTGCTGCCATTAAACTTATCCATCTCGATTCTACTGGATGTGCTTGCCATCTTTATTTCTACAACAAGATTTTAAAAATACTTCTGTAAAGACTCCCACTCAAACAAAGATCAGTACAAAAAACCTGCTACCAAACAACGGGACCCAAACTGGCCAGGCTCTGATACCAACTGAAAGGAAGCAAAGGTGCGGAACGCGCTTCCAACACTAATCTATGTGAGAGAGATTAAGCAGATTCAAACAAATCTTAAACTGTTACGATAAAAGAAACACATTCAAGAACATACATAAAATATTAACACCAAATTTCCTTGGGGAAAACCTTTCCAGGTAAAAAAACCCCCACACCAAAAGCACGGTACTTTGTATTATTTGTAACAATGCATTACAATACAATCACATCACTCAGCTTCTTAGATGTCTTCTAACTTCAACAAGATTCTGGGATATTTTTGACAGCATAACAGTGTCTCAGAGAAACTCTCTTACTCTCTATACTCAATACACAATGACATAGTATATTATCTTTTACAACATAAACAAGATAATTATCTCTCATGCAATATTCGTAGCACATAGAAAGTGTAAACTTGAGTTACAACTTGATCTCAACAACTAACGGAGATATTTCAATCACCACTCAAGTAGCAAGAAGATAACTATTGGCGGTAGTTTAAACCAATGCAAAAATATCTTCCATGCGTCAAATCTGATATTGTTAGTTCTCCACTGTTGTCACCTCATCCACCGCTAACTGCAAGTGATAAAATCTCCTTCATGCGTTATTGATATGAGTTCAGTCCTCCACCGCTAACAGCAAGTTAAGACAAACAGTTAACTCAGTTGTTCGATCACCGCTCATGCAGGTTGAGACACAGTTAACTCAACAATTTTGTCGGACTCTTATCTAATTGAATCAAATAAGTTAGATAGCGCAAATTATGTGAATTGCAAATGTAAAATGCAGATTTTAATGAAAAGTTATAATGTCTGATCAATTGTAAATGATATTAGGTACAACCAGCTACATCTCAAGTTGTTGTTTAAGATTGGAAGGAAAAAGAATGCAAAGCAAAGATTCTCTTCTGTATGTCTCTCAAGGATTCAGTCATCTCTTAAATATAGTACATCAAATATAAGGATAGCATTGAAAGGTTTTGTATGAAATTATAAGTAGGAATAGAATTTTATTTCTAAAAAGAAAACTACTTTCAATCAAAATGGAAGCAAACGAAAGTATCCATGATTATTTGTGTAGAGTTAAAATATTTAAGGGATAAGTTTGGTGATGTTGGTAAAAAAGTTTCAATGCCCAAAAATTTATCCTAGAAAAAATCCGACTTTTTTTTTTATCCCATAATGAGGCTAATTAACACTCTAAGTTTTCATAGTGATACACTAAACATGGTATCCGATGAACACCTCGGTGAAGTCTCTTATTAATTCAAATGCAAAGATAACTATGCAATTAATTAATTATACCCTCCTAGGGTTGGGAAGACTAGGGTTTAGAATTGAGTGTCAACTTGCTATAATTACAAAACACACCTTAGCTTCCCTTGGCTTAATGAAGGTCAAAAATTATTTGATAAAATTAAGTTTAATTCACCAATTTCCTTGTTTATATATATATATATATATATATATATATATATATATATTGCCTAATTAGCTCAATGAGTTTACCAAGAAATTTATCCATAAGTTTACTAGTGGACTCCACCTATGATTGGGCAATTCCCATACCTTTAATAATTAAGATTCATTTTAAAAAGGA
>VDFB02150903.1:0-51341 GCA_007258455.2 Sequoia sempervirens
GATGCAAGGTACATCAACGACTGGTTACATGCATTTCAGTGAGATGGATCATTTACCATATGGACACTCTTGCATTCCTATTTTTTGAGGTTCTTCATTTCAACACTACATCAATCATCATTTGACAATAGTCTACAACTTCTTCATGCTTCTATGATGTTCTACATGTTCCTCTTTTTTAGGACATTGTTTTGGTTGGAGGCTTCTTAGTCTTTCACACCTTTATTTGGAGGATTTTTCAATCCTTCATTCACCTTTCTCTCTTTTGGAGAGGAGTTTTCTCCCACTCTAGTTTTTTCCTTTTCTCCAATGTTGAGAGATCTTTTGTTTGTACATGGGTACCTCACTAGGCCTTGTTTGTTGAGACCCATCATGCATTTTTTTTAGGGTTTTTAGCTACTCCCTAAGTTCATCTTAAGGGGGCATTTTAGAGTAATCATGTATTAGCTAATAATTAACTACTCTTTAATTGATTATTAGTCTAATCCACTCTCATGCACTTAAGCTAAACTTAAGAGTTCTTTATTCAATTAACTAACTTCTTTTCTATGTTAACTGAAGTGAGCAATTACTAGGGTTACTCCTATATAGTACTCAACCCTTATCATAATTATCTCTCGAGCTCTAATACCATATTAGAATTGTGAAAAACCACAAAACCACGAGCCATAGGATCAAACAATGAACAAAGACACCTTCCATGCAAGAGATCTATAAACAATATGTGCAATATTCCTTAACAAGAAAAAGCTACAAAAGAAAGGGACTATCAAAAAGATGTAAAATCTCAAGAGATACTTACAATGAGGGTTGAGTGCTATATAGGAGCAATCCTAATAATTTCTCACTTCAATTAACATAGAAAAAAACTTAGTTAACTGAATAAAGAAATCCTAAGTTTAGCTTAAGTGCATGTGAATGAATTTGACCAATAATCAATTAAAGAGTAATTAAGTATTAGCTAATGCATGATTAATCTAATAGTCTCCATTCATCTCCCAAAATCTCTCCCACTTGTGAGAATGTTTTAGTGAAAGAGGATACGATTGTGGACAATCATGACAATAACATTTATTCTTCTGCCAATATCTCTCCTATTTGTGAAGAAGATATTTTGGTATTAGAAGACTCACTCATTGAGAGTCATGAGAATATTATTTCTCCCTCTCCCAATGCTTCTCCCACTTGGGAAGATATAATTTAAAAAAAGTATGCAATCATTGGTAAGAAAGAAAATCATAGTTGTTCTTTTCTACATGTCTCCCCTACTTGTGATGAAGTTATCTTAAAAGAGCCAACCATTGAACGTCTTGAAAATATTGTTTGCTCCTCTCCTTAAAACTCTCCTACTAGGGAAGATATCATGGTGTGTGAAGATGATAGAATTGGTACATGTCTTTCAAACAATAGTGATGTGGCTTCTTTAAATGAAGATGATAAGGTGACATTAGACTTCCCCCTCGCTAGAAGATCATCAAAATAAGGATAATTCTTTTGAGGTCATGAAAATTAGATCTCCCTTGAGTCCTCTAATCATTATGCCTCTTACAAGTCCTCTAATTGTTGGACCTCTCAAGTCTCAACTTATCCTCTATCCACCCTCACAACAACCACAAGTCCAAAACAAACCTATGGTTATCCTAAGACCACCTCAACACAATGTTTCATAACAACCAAGTTATAATACTGTTGATCACACATATAACACAAGGAATAACAGGAAACCACAAACCATGCCTAATTCATTACCTTTATCTCAACTTATTTTTCCTAGTGCTCCTTGTTTTCCTTTGCATAGTGGAAAGGAGTATGATCTTGTAGAACAACTCAAAAAAACTTCTGCTAATATTTCTTTATGGGATCTTATTCAAGCTTCACCTAATTACAATAACATGCTTCAAAGTGCTTTACAACAAGTTTTTATCCCTCCTAGTGCACAACCAAAGGATATAGCAGCCCTTATTCAAGGGATGAACTCAATCAACTTAGACATTATCTTTCATCAAGATGAGTTACCTCCATTAGAAGTGTAAGAACAAAATGAAGCTTTCATGGTAATGGCAGTCATTAATAAATGTGGAATAAAAATAACTCTCATTGACAATGGTTCAGATCTTAATGTGTGTAGTGTGAACCTTTTAGATACGATTGGAGTGGACAAGACTATGATTGAACCTGATTCTTTATCTATTCATGGATTTGATAACACGGGAAAACAACCACTTGGTGTGATAACATTGCCTATTAGAGTTGGAAAGGTCACATTGAAAACTCCTATCCATTTCATGCCTCAAGATATCTCATACAATATCTTTTTGGGTAGATCATGGTGTAGATTCCCTACTAATGTCTAGTAAACTTGGTGGAAATCACATAATTTAGAGGGAAAATCTAACTGAATAGTCCACTTGAACCTTTGGAAAGATCTTCATTGAATTATCGACTAGGGCTAGTAAAATTGCGATGGTACTAGCACTGTATGTGGTTTCAAAGACTTAAGATTACCTAATTCATCCTAGTATAGGTGTTACACTTACTGAGAAATCATAAAACTGCAAAATAGTAAAGGAAGTAATGCAAGCACTATTGCTACAAGTACCTACAATAAGAATTTAACTAATTACTGTCAAGAAATGAATGCTAGAAATTAACCGATATTGATAATGAAACCTACACTACACTCCAGAGTACAACAAACTCAAGCAATTACAATATAATTGTGAAACAATAATTATTCATGAATCCATTAATGACTGTAACACAAAGAATCTATTTAACATAACTTGCATTGATGAAGATGTGAGTATAATCATAACACAAGTTAAATACACTAGATCCAATATATTCTAAGCAATATCTAACTAGTTAAGCTACACTCCCAAAGAAATTCTTGAAAACCATTAAATAAAGAAGCCATTAAACATAAACAATAAGAAATAAATAATGAAAACCTATTCTAATGCCTCAAGCCTCATCCCATTGGGGGATTGGTGTTGCATTGATGTGGAATATCAGCCCTTTCCCAATCCCTTTGATGAAACAAGCTCAAAGATGCGTGCCATTGATGAAAACTAAGCTAAAAATGGATAAAAAGCTAAAATGGATGCAAGACAACATAACTTTGCTAAAATGGAAGTGGATCCATTTATCATAGAAGTGAGGAGTATTTATAGGAGAAAATGGTGAATCAAGGGTCAAGATTGATTTGATCAATCAATGGATAAGATGCAATGAGAGGTGAAAGCATGGATCAAGGATTCTCATCAATAGACGAGAATTCAAGTTGACATGGATCAAAGAGTTAATCAATGGCTCTCATTGATTCAAAGAAGCACACTTCCTAAAATTTAGGAAGTTTGTTATAAAGGAATATTCCATTTTTAGAGTTCAAATGGAGGAATATTCCCTTGCAAGTTGATGGGTGAGGGAAAACAACCAATTAGTTAATTAAAAAAAAGTTTTAATTATGCAAGTTGAGTGAAATTTGGATGCTCATTAAATAATTAATTTATTTAATGAAAGAGGGTTGAATGACATTTAATTCAATAATTAAGATTATTTAATTAAATGAGATGACATAAGCAATTTAATCAAATAATTCACATTATCTGATTAAACATGATGGAAATTAACGTGAAAGGGGATGAATTAACTCAATAAATTTGATTATTAGATTAATATATGAAAAGGATGCATTTAATTAAATAACTAGGATTATTCAATTAAATAGTCGAAAGAGGTGATTTAGGACGAAAGGGTGTTAGTAATCAGATTCAAGTGTGCAATATTAGTTAGGATAATTTTAAGAGTCTACAAAAGTAACTACTAAAACAAAAATGAAATAATAGGAAATGGAGTGAAGGACAGTTACCTTGAGTGACCCTTGCTCAAGTGATTGTCTTCACTAGTCTAAACCAAATACAACTTCTTAGATTAATGAAATCATAATAACTCAAACCATTCATTGCACAACTCCAAAATATCACATAAGATTTTATTGAGATATCTTATTCTTGAACTCGTGATTTGAACAATAAAAATTGTCTGCATAAGAAACAACTACTAACTAAAAGTATTTGGTAACTATATTTTCTCTTGAAAAAAAATCAACTAACTGACTAGCTAACTCCAACCTCAACCACTGAGCCATATGTATAGGTACGGGGAAGTTTATTAAAACATGAATCTAAACTAAAACCCTAAATCATCACTCCCTAGATATCAGAGGGTGATAAAGACTTAGTAATCTAAATTGCAACTAAAAAGGAAGAATAATACAAGTAGGATTGTGACTCTCTTGTAACAAAATTGGAATGTGGAATGCTCAAATCAGTTATGTTAGAATCCTAATCGATGCTTAAATCAGTTATGTTAGAAGCCCAATTATAATAGGGTTCTTCTCCTCCAATATCTTTATTGAATGTCATAATGATGCACAATCATCTTCATTAAGTGCCTCCATGTTGTAATTGTTGTGGTCCATTTAGATAAGAACTCCTTTGTTGTGGGTTGTACCTCACAATTGCTGGGGCTACAATCTACCTCTCCTAGCTGCAAAGAGTTAGTTCATAAAATATGCACAAAATACTAACAACCATAACTAAGCACATATATCAATTGCATTCCATACATATCCACACATAAATTATGCAATAACTATCACATCATAACCACATTTCCATATACATTAAATTAGGTTCAAGGTTGCATAATGAGCATAAAAGATAGCATAGTGTGGGAATATGTATAAGATACATGTTTGGTAATGTCTATGAACTTGCATAAAAGCATAAGAAAACTGTCTAATGACTGGAATCATCATTCCCCCAACTACCCATTTACTTGTCCTCAAGAAAATTAACTAGGGCTGGAGGTTATAGTGCAAAGTGATCTCCTTGAAGTTTGCGACAATATCCACTCCTTTGACCCATTTTAAATAAAATCCTTTATAACATGCAAGTTTTTTCATTATGATAATTTCAGCCCTCTCATGTTTATCCCTTGTCTAGTGTGGTACAGGGTGAAGAAGTATTGGTGGCTGTAAAGTGAGTGGTACCCATTAAATTCCTTTGTCTTGAGCAACATCCCTATACTTGCATGTTCTCTCAAGCATAGCCATAAAATTATAAGTTGAGTGGGGTTGTTTTCTCTATAGCTTAGGGGTTAAGCTATCCCATCTTTCTTGCACAAACTTGCAGCAATGATGAACAAGTATAACCATTAATATCTACATCCTTATATAATCCTTCATTCTCAAATTCATGATCTTCTTGCCTACACCTTTGTGATCCAAAAGTTCTAACCCTTCTTCTATGATCATATTAGGGTTTTTAGTTCCTTATTGGAAGAACAATTGATGTCTCTCTCTTTGTATATTATTTCATGAGTTCACCCCTAAACTTTTCATTCCTGAAATAGGATACTAGTGCCCGTAAATGTAAATCCCCTACAAATATTAAGGGATTCCATTCCATGTCTTTTGACACTACATAATTATGCAAATAATATTCACATAATTGATCCTGTTCTTCTAGTGTTGCATCAACAAAGACATTTAGAAAATCAAAATTTCCACTCATAGAAACTGGCTCATTACTTATTAGTCTACTGAACTAGAAACTTAAGAATTTTTCTTGTAAAAACAAAGTATATGTCCTAGCTAGAGGTCTACATTTGAAAATCTAAGTAACTTTATCTACTACCTATTCCACCTTGATTTCTAACCTTTTAATTCAATATCCTTACCCTCTAGTATTCTAGTATTTTATGCAATTATTGCTTCTTTTTCCTTCTTCTAGTTCTCTTTTTGTTTAGAAAAATCTTGAGTAACCTTCCATAATTGATATCCTAGGGATAGGGTTGTATGATAGGTTAGAGTTTTTGTGGTCAGGGGCCTCCTATTTTCTGGTGCAAGCTCTTTATTCCCTACTTTAAGTTTGGAAAGCTATGTCAATAAGTCTAACTTAGTCCCATGTCCATATGTATGTAACTTTTGTTAGAAAGACATTTTTTGTTGTACCAAAAGATCAAATTTTTAATGACTGATACAACTGTTAGAGTTAATGAATCCATGGGAGGTGGTTAAGCCATGTCATGAACCCAAGTGTTGCATTGCACAACACAAGGATACCAAGGATGCATACCTTGCAACAATCCCCCTAGCACAAGTGAGGGGTTCAAACCTGTAACCTAGGATCTAATACCAATTGTTGGCCCACATTTTTCATTGCATCAAAAGATTGATCTATTATTGCCTGATATAACTTCCAGAGTTAATGAATCCATGAGAGGTAGTTAAGCCATGTCACGAACCCAAGCACTACACTGCACAACACAAGGAGACCAAGAGCACACACCTTGCAACAAATTTTCCTCTAACTCCTGAATTTTTGATTCTCTTTCCCTATCACTCTATTCATAAGTCTTTACCAATTCTTCCAACTATTTGATCCTCTCTAATGCTTCTTGCAATTCTTTCGTAACATTCCTTTCTTCTAAAAACAATTCCTTGTCTTTTAAAAACTGCTCATCACCAACCCCTATGCATTAAAAATCCTCACTATCAAGGATAATTGGGGTTCTCTTCTTTGTTTTGTTAGTGTAGACATCCAAATTTGGACACTTAATTTATCCAAATTTATTACTTTTCATCTAAACATCCTCTTATCCGAGTTAATTAAGTAATATTACTATTATTTAATTAATATCCTTAATTCTGCCAAATCCCTAAGGTATTTAATTATTAATTAAATACCTTACCCTCTTTAATCCCCTTTTCATCAAATGAATTAAATAAATATTACATTTATTTAATTCCTCACTTGTCATTTTCATCTAATCCTAATCCATCTCCTAATCTCTTCATTAAGAATGTGCACATGCCTAATCCTTGATTAGGATGTGTCACATCCTCCAACTTTTGCAAGTTGGCTTCTAATCCTCATTAACCCCTAATTATCCTCTAATTTCTAATTAGTTAAACCTAATTAGTACCTTAGTCAACTCTCCCCATCCCCCAAGGAATTTTTAATTCCTTTTTATTCATCCTATGTCTCTCTCCTCCCCATGTGAATTTTTAATTCACATTTTGTCTTTTCAAGGCTTCTAGAATGTTTGACATGTCACTTCATGCACATGTGACCAATTCCCACCTTTTGGAAACCCTCTCTTATCCATTAGATTCTTCTATGAATGTGAATTTTTAATACACATTTATTTCTCCAACCTCTTTCTCTTTTCCCATGGAGATTTTTGAGAAATTCCAAAATTCTTCAAGTGTCATTTTCACTCCCAGTTGGGGATAAGAAGTTCCTTTTTAAATAAATCTTCTCACTCCCCAAGGTACTTGGAAGGTACTTGTCCTTCCTCCACATCATGTACCTCTCTTCCACATCACCTACACATCATCTCACCCTTGGCCCTCTCACATTCCACATGTCAAAATGTGAGGGCTTGTGAGACCTCAACTCACCTTAGCCCTTCATCTTGATTTTTTGGATAAATCCCAACCATTGAATTATCTAGAGAATTCAAGATCCTCTATAAATACCCCTTCCTCTAAGGAATTTAAGAAGACAACCATTTTGCAACTAAATGCTACCATTTTATGCACTCATCTAGTCTTCAATTTCACCCATTTTCATTTGCACCCAAGCATATAGTCAAGACTTGCATTTAGCCATATCAAGAGCCATCAAGGAGCATACAAATCCAATCCAAATCAAGGGCCAACCAAGGAGTTTCAGCTACGAAAAGGGAGGTATATCGATTTGTCTTCATTTAACACTTTCCTCTTTGCATTTACAAATTTCTTAGGCTAATCTTGAGGTGTTTCCTTATGTTTTTCCATTGCATTTGAATTGCTTAGAATAGGTTATAAATTTTGGTATCACAGTTAGAAACAAAAATATCCTTTGAATCTAAGTCAGAGGTAGTAGATACATACCATTTCCTTTTTATAGGAACATGCACATTTTTAGACACATTATCTTTCAATTATGAATCAATACCTATTGTCACAACATCTTTTTATTTTTGTTCCTTATCCCTTGTTTCCTCTTTTGGTTTCTTAACACTTCCCCTCATGGCACCTTTCTTTCTCAAGTAGCCTAAGTGCCTTGGTGGGGTAGATTTCTTTTCTTGGGTATTCTTCTTTTTTTTCACCTTTGAAGGTGCAAAAGAACTACCTCTCTTTTTCTTACTATTAAGTGTTCTAGAGGAAGTGGGGGTCTCTTTTTTTGCAGAGTGGTCAGATGTTGCATGTGGTGATCCTTGCATGTGATTCACTCCTTTGGTTCACCTTTTCTGTAGGTAGGTGAAGCAATAGGTGAAACATGGGGAATTTATATTAAGGATGCAATAGGTGAATCTAGGTTTTCAAGAACTACTGATTCCTCATGAATATGGTTAATATCTTTACAAATTAAAAAGATCTTCCAAGATACATGTGGATACTAAACCCTAAGGATCCTTTTCACTAACAAGGTTACCAAATAGTAGTGTGACAAAGCTAAATCATTTATCTTCCTTTTGTATTTAGACCCCATTCTTTTTAGCAAATTATAAAGAAAATTAGGTACATTGACCAATCTATTGTGACGAAGATGACTTAGTAACTTAAAATGCATAGTATATAGGAGGGATTATCTACCATCACATGTGGTATACTTAATAATATAATAAGCACAAGAGGCCCATACCCAGGGAAGTGACAATCTCTTTGTACCTTGTGATGATGAATCAAGATTTTCTCCTACTCCCTGAACTCATCCCTAGTAGCTACTGCATTCACTTGAACATGGAATTCAACCCCATTCCTTGGTAGAATAGACACTTTTGTAGTTGTATCCTTTGAAGCGTCCACTCTCAATCCCTTGACAGTGGCTTCATTATGTTGTAATGTTGTTGCAAATTTCCTTGTCATGCCTTCATCAAACTCTATAAACTTTAGGAAGTAGTCCAACCATCCCACTCTTGTGAAAATGGGTAGAAATAACCTATCCTCCAATATTTGTTTGTGTGTTGATGGCTCCCTTTTGACAATATCACCTCCCATGGTGAAATATCCCAACCCTACTCAAATATTTGGAAATTCAACTCAAAATTGATTTCAACCTCCTGTAAACCCTCTCTATTTGCTACACTTGCATGTACTTACTATAACTTCAATTGTTATGTCCCTTCCTCCTCTATTTCAGCTTAACTCAGCTTGAATTGGCTCAGAATCTAGGGAATTGACAACAAAAAGGTTGTAGATGTAGAAAGGTATGAAAGAAAAAAGGGTTTATATGTTTTTTATATGTTTTTATTTTGTTGGTGAAAACAAAATTTTAGGATATATACTATCTCCCCCCCCCAAAAATTAAAATCTTGAAGTGACCTCACTTCAATACATGTGACTAGGTGGAGGGAATGATTAATGAATATGGGAATACTATTAATGAATACAAAGCATGCTAAATTAAATATGAGTACATTATGAAAGCATTGGTAATCCATGTTAATTATGGAAGTGTGGTCTGCATACCTATTAGATGAGATGAATGTAATTCTGTGTGTGAAGCTATTGGAAGAGTGTCTGCAACATGAGTGTGATTTGATGTTAGTTAATTGAAATGTGGGATTGAAATGAAAGGTTGAAATGTGAAAATTAAAAGGTTGTGGGATGTATGGTATATGAGTTATGAAATGATTTTTCAATTGCATGAAAAATTGGGATGGGCTACGTGGAGTGGAGTGATGTAGCTACATGTATTGATATGACAACTTGAGGCTGCATGTGTAGAAAAAGTGGAGTGAATTTGGGGGGATTGCAATTAATTTGGCATAATTTTTTGAATTCTTTGATAGATAGTGGCTGTGCTACCTTCATCAATTAGTCTCAAATTGAATGGTGGTAGCTTTTATTTATGATGCTATAGGTCCCTACTGCATAGTGAAGTGGTCTTCAAAAATATTGTTGATTGTGGCACTTGTGTTGTGTGTGCATGTGAAGTAAGATAAGAAATTATACCTAAGTTTTCTCAGGAGGTGAGTTGTATAGCTCATTTGCTGAGTCATTGTGAGAACTGGTAGTATCTACTACTGAGTTTTTATCGTGATAATTTTTCTATATTTGAACCATTATTTTGATCATATAGATGCATTATAGAAAGAAGAAAATCATCTTTTTGAGCTAGCTACTTGTATATCTTCAATCTGTGTCCATTGACTAATAGTATGAATCTTACTGCATCTATGGTTTGTAACTTTACTGCTCCATTGGGAAAAACCTGTTGAATTTCATAGGGTCCCAACCATCTAGAATGTAGCTTCCCATTATAATCTTTGAATTTGGAATCATACAATAAAGCCTAATCACCCACATTGAATTTTTTAGTCTTGATAAACCAATCATGCCATTTAGTCCTTTGTTTTTGAATTATCTTTGTGTGATGCATGGCCTCCATTCTAATTTCATCCAATTCATTTAAATTTTGTAGAATTTCCTTATGTGCTACTATCAAATCCATTTCTAATTCCATTGCTGTCCTAATTTCTTGTAATCAAACTCTATTGGAAAAACTGCTATTTTACCATAGACTAGTTCATAAGGTGTGAAACTTGTAGTTGTTTTCCATGTTGTTCTATAGGCCCACACTACTTCAGGTAATCTTGTTGCCCAATATTTTATGTGAATTTGCACTGATTTGGTCAAAATATTCTTAATCCCTTTGTTTGTAACCTCTACTTGCCCATTGGCTTGGGGATTATAAGGTGTTGATTTTCTATGTCTTATTGCATATTCTTTAACCAATTTAAACACAAGTTTAGAAGTAAATTTGGGACATTGATTAGTTAAAATTTCTCTAGGTACTCCATACTTGGTAAAGATGTCTTCATACAAGAACTTAGCTACATTCCTATCTCTTGCAAACTGTAATTCCTTGACCTCAACCCATTTTTTTAGATAGTCTGTACAAACAAAAATATACTCTTTATTACTAAAGGCTAGTGAAATTGGGCCAATGAAGTCAAGCCCCCATTTTTCAAATGGTGCTAGTGCTATTTGTGGCTGCAAAAGAATTTCATCTATCCTTGTTGGTCTTCCCATTCTCTGACATCTGTCATAGCTCCTTGTATACTTCATTGAATCCTTATAGAGCGCTGGCCAATAGTAACCTATTGTTAAGAACTTAAATTCTATTCGTTTGGCTGCAAATATGATATTATCTAGACCAATATAGAATAGTTAACCAACTATCCAAGAATATGGAAAAATTTTATGCACTAATTACCTCTCTTTTCTAGGAGAGAAATGTGATGGTAACTGCCCTACCACTAAGTAATTTGTAATATCAGTAAACCATGGTGTTTGTACGGTAAGAGCAAACAAATGCTCATTTGAAAAAGAGTCATCCACAACACCTTCTTCTATTTGTGTGGGAAATCTAGAAAAAATATGCCACCACATTAACTTCCCTAGCTTATCCACTATTGTTATATCAAACTTCTATAGTAAGAGCAACCATCTGACTAGTCTCGCCCCAACTACAGGTTTTTTCATTAAGTACCTTATGGCTGTATTATTTGTGTGGATGAATATTGGATATCCAATAATGTAATTCCTAAACTTGTTGATAGCATAAACAACTGCTAACATCTCTTTCTTTATGATAGTGTAGTTAAGTTCATCTCTTTGTAAGTTTTTGCTGATGTAGTAAATAACATACTCCTTGTTACCTTTCTTTTGCCCCAATATTGCTCCTCTAGAAAAATTAGAAGCATCAATGTGTATGTGGAAATGTAGTGTCTAGTTTGGCCCCCTCAAGATAGGTGCTTTTATCAAAGTTGTTTTAAGTGATTTAAAGGAGAGCTAACATTCTACAATCCATTCAAATTCTATGTCTTTGGTGAGTAGAACAAGTAGGGGTGCTACAATTTTACTGAAGTCTTGAATGAATCTCATATAGTAGCTTGCATGTCTCAAAAATCTCCTTACATATTTTTGTCTATGTGGCATAGGAAGTGTAGAGATGATCTCAATCTTGTTAGGATCCACTTGAATTCCTTCACTTGCGATAAAGTTCCCTAGAACAATCTCTTGAGTCATCATCATAAAAAATTTCTCTTGACTCAATGAAAGATTATGTTCTTGAAATGTTTGCAAAACATTTTCTATATTTTTGAGTGCTTCATAGGTTTCTCCATAAGTGGTGAAGTCATCCATAAGGATTTCCATTGAATCATGTGTATAATTAGAGAAAATACTTAACATTTCCCTTTAGAAGGTGGCTAGGGAATTACATAGTCCAAAGGGAAGAACAAAATAGGAATATATACCCCAAGGGAATTTAAATGTAGTTTTACCCTAGTCATCTGGAGCTATCTTTATTTGGTTATAGCCACTAAATCCATCTAGGAAGAAGTACTTTTTACTTGCTAGGGAATCAAGTACTTGATCAATGAAAGGTAGGGTAAAGTGATCTTTTCTAGTGGTTGTGTTTAGTCCCCTATAGTCCACACATAATCTCCATTTTCCTCCTTTCTTAGGGACAATAACTAATGGTGACACCCATTGACTATCAAAAATAGGGTAAATGAAGCCTACATCAAGTAGTTTTTGTAGCTCAGTCTTAAATATTTCTCTTAAGGTAGGGTTAATTCTCCAAGCTGTCTAATTGGCTTGTAACCATCATTTATGTAGATCCTATGTGTGCATAGGTTTGGATCAATCCCCTTCATGTCATGGTAGTCCCATGCAAAGGTTGCTATGTGCCTATACCACAGTGTTCAAGGAATTCTGTTGTTCCTCAATTAGTCCATTATTGATGTTCAACATTTTGATTGGCATAATTTCGAATGTTTTGGATTCTGATTGTACAAAGGAGAGATCAAGTCCACTAATGTTGGGGACATATTGTTGTGGAAAAAGAGAATTGAACAACTAGGATACTTCTTCTGATAAATTTGCAGGTATGATATTCTGTAGTAGGTCCTGCAGACATGAAATAAATTCTTGTTGCTATGGGTCCCTACCATAATTATTTTGTATGATATGATTAATTTAGTCATCCTCATCTTGGGTTGCTAACAAGGGGATGCATTCTATAGTCATGAGAGTTTGCAGGGAATAATGCTCTTCTTCATCCAAGGTAGGCCATATAGTCTACTCTAAATTTTCATGAGGTTGGGCTAGTGGATAGAGAACCAATTTCTTGGTCATAGTACCATTGCATATTATCATGTTCCTAGACCTACAACATATGAATGCATCGGTTGTTGCTAACCATTGTCTCCCTAAAATATGTGGATATCCTACAAGGTTGACCTTTGGCTACAAGACTATAATATCTACAAGATACTCCCATGAATCTAATGCTATGACTAAGCCCTCAATGATTCCTTTAGGTTTCATTATTGACCTAAATGCCAACTATAAAATAGTTAGTCTAGGTCTAAGGTTAGCTAGCTGAAGTAGTTGCATTGTTTCCTTAGTCATGACATTAATTTCTCCCCTAAGCTAATCAAGGTGTTCTTGATAAGTGTCACATTTATCTTAACATCCACTATTGAAATTCCAGGGTCAGTATATTTAGGGATAGTTATATTTCCTAGCATAATATTAGCAAGGTTCCCTAGGACATGAACTATCTGAGGGTCCTTCCTCTTTCTCCTTGATTTCTTAAGACAAAGGTCTCTTATTGTCTTGGTATAGATTGGGATATCCTTGATAGTTTTAATGAGGGGGATTTTGATATTGACATCCTTAAGCTGACCTAATAGGTCTGTCTCAACTTGGGTATGATGTTTTTGAATGGCTAAATGCTTAGGGAAATGAGGCTCTAAACTTGAGATAGTATGGTTTACCTAACTTGACCTAGGCTCCAGAGGTGAATTGTCTAAAGCCTTTAGCTATGGGTTCCTCATCCTCCATCTTAGTGATTTGAGGGGATAAAGGTCCAACTAGTGTTTTCCCTAACTTAAGGTGGACATCACTCACCTCTACCCCATAAGTGGGGTATTGTATAGCCTCATTAGTATATGCCTTTTGAATAGGATTTTTATTAGGGTTAGGTGTAGGTTGGGCAGGTAATTGTGGCGCTCTTGGTGGCTGAGATTGTGGGTTTGGTGGATTGGTCATAATAGCCTACTATTGTGGCTAAGAAGGCAATAGAGGCTATTAGAAATTCATATTTTGGTGTTGCCATTGCTGGCCTTTTTCCATTGTGGCTGTCACTAATTTTTCTACATTGGCCATTGAGGGTTATAATTGGCACCTTGAAAGTTTTGTTGTGGCCATGCATTTGGTTGCTGCTGGTTCCAGTTGTACTAGGGTTTTGGTTATTTGGACAAGGTTGAGAATTCCAACTAGAGAAATTATGATTAATAATTGGAAAAGTTGTATTGAAATTTAGGAGGTATTGTGGCATACCTTGTCTTGGTTTCCATGGCATTCTTTTCGCTATATAGAACAACTATCCATCTTCACATTCTAGTGGTTGAAAGTCTAGTTCTCTGATTTGTCTTTTGTAATACTTGCCACCCTTTTGTACTTATAGTTGGATTTTATTTGTCTACAATTGGGGTAGTATTTAGTAAGCATTGCTTCAGCATCCTCATGCTTCTTCTTCACATGTAGAGTGTCCAACTGAGTAGCTAGATGACTTAAAAAATCTTCCTTCATGTTGGACAGTAGATTACTTAACTCCACTCTTGAAACCCCATTAGATGTCTTGCCAATGATAGATGTTATTTCTCCCCTTGACCTTTTGGTAAAGGTCCTAGAATAGTTTCTATAGACCTTACATATATCTTTAAATATTAATTGAGACACATCCCCTTTCCTAATAAGATTGAGGGTATCCATGCAATCATCATTGACTCTAAAAAAACACAAGCTTTAGGTATTCTTCTAAGAGTCTATTATGTGGGTTTTTCTTCAAGTGAAACCTTTCTACAGATTCAAGTAAATTCAATGCCAACAATTCACCCTCAAAAAATTCACCGCTAATAATTCACCACCAAAAGATTCATCACCATGATAAATTCACCTCAAGGAAAATTCACCACCAGCAATTCACCGCCATGGAAAATTCATTGCATTAACATTTTTTAATATATATTTCCAAGACTTTCATATTTTTTTTACAAAAGAATAATTTTCATTGCATTAATAATAGAAATACAAAACCTCTGTTACAATTTATTGACAATTTTACAAACAATTATAATTACAATTTAAGCATTAATATTAAGACATCTAAGAAGGGATATGTGCTACTTTGTAAATGCTCACCAATTGTCCTCCATAATCCATCTATACTACTTGACATGGTATATAAGCTTTCATTTTCATCATTATTTTGTTGTATCATGAAGCGATCTGTTTAAGTTTTTAAAAGAAAATGACCCTTAAATTTTTTCAAACTGAAAAAAGGTAAGAAAAATTGTTTGTTGTGTTAGAAATTTGAAATAGATTGAATAACCAATATATTCTATGAGAGAAATAATCTATAAAACTATAAATGAAATAACATAATTAAAGAATCAAGATTCCAAGAGATGTGAAAATGTCAAGATTGCATTAGGAGCTCAAAGAAAATTTGTAGAATAATAACTACATGCATCAAGGTGCATGTATGTCAAACTATGCAATAATGCAAGAATACAAGAGAATGAATATACAAGCTAGGTAGTGAGTTTATATAGAACTAAGGAGATGATGGAGGTGGAAAATCCAACCAATAGGAATTAACCACCAAAATTGGATATGGACCACCAAAAATGGAAAGTGTTCCTTCCTTTAAGGAAGGGGACACCACATCGATTATCTCCTAGTTATTAAATAATAAACTCACTTTATTATCCTAAGAAAGCTTAATAAAAGTGTAGGAAAAACCTAGGACTAAGGGAAAATAAATTAACCCACTAGGAAAATAAAAAACTACACCAACACCTCCCCTTCAGTGCAACTTAGGAAGATGCAAAAGATTATGGGTCCCGACAAATGAAGCCATGTTAGGTACCCATGTACATAAGCCCCATCACACAAAAAGGAAGCACACCCCCATAATAGAGATATAAATGAAGTGGAATGTAATGCCCTACCACACAACCCTAGGGAAAGTTACAATTTACTAGTCAAACGCAACATTTTTTTTTTGTTTGTTTAAGTACAAATAACATGCAAGTTCACTACCCATTGCCAACAACCCCTAAGGTTACAAGACTAATTTTACTTAAACCCAAACAAGAAACATGAATTATAATCACAACATCTAATTACTTAACAAATTAAATGCACATACATTCCATACATGATAAATTTACATCAAAGACATAAGTGATTCCACATGATTCCAATAATATGAATTACAATATGATTAAAACACTCATTCCCTGAATGAGATAATTCCAATAACTAAGGTTACAAATTACATCTTCCACCTCGATACAAAGAGGGGTAATAAATTACAATAATTATTGAAAAGAATAAAGCATGAAAGAACTAGATCCCACGAACTCTCCAACTGGAAATCTCATCCTCACAAACAAGAAGACGACCCAATGAACTAAGATGCACGTTCCACCCATCCATGTGATACCCAAAGGCTCACCCCCCATGCTAGGAGATAGTAACAAGGATTCCTAGGAAAGACCATCTACCTCTAGACATAGGTTAACTCACACTGACACAACCAATCACATGAACTAAATGACCATACGAATAACACAAGTATGCTCTAACATCACTAACATAAGTCACATTGCTTCTAGAAATAAAATAGATCAAGAATGATAAGAAGACCAAAATCACAAAACCAAATACCAACTGTTGTCGTAGAAAGAGTGTCATCACATAGCTCGACAAGGGATCTCCTTTGGGAATCTTCATAGGCTCCGACCCCCACTATGGGTTATCCTGGTGGCCTCTATCAAATCCTGACACCCATGCTCACTCATGCGGAATCAAATACCTCTCATGAAGACAAGATAGATGACCTTGCCATTCCAGGCCTTCTCGTCTCATCCCAAGTCTATACAAGCCCTTGTGTCCATGAGCGAGGAAAAAATAATCTTGTTAAGTGTTTGATGCAACCTAAGCTTCTAAAAGTTTATTATGTTATCACTGAATTAACTAACTTGCAAAGAGTTACCCTGACACCACTTTGTGTGTCAACCCCCATTGCAAGCCACTCCTCTAAGACAACACGCGGAATAACTCCACACCCAAGGGTACACAAGTGCGACCTAAGGAGAATGACTCCTATACAAGACATCAAGTCCACACATCTCGTTCACAATAATCGGGTATAATACTGGATACATTTAGACGCACTACCCAAGGCACCCCAAATGTTGACTATCATAACGACAACCCTTACAAATAAATGAAACCCCATCTGGAAGACTTTAGAACAATTGACCCAATTACGCAAACATTGAGAATGAACAAAACATCGCTAGAAAGCACTTCAGGCAATTAAATCAACTAAGGTTAGGATTTCCTAAATCCAGTCAACTCAATCTACGTTAATTGCATTTATCCAAAAAAATACATAAGATTTATTTCACGACGTTGAAGAATTAAAAAAAAACAATAATTTAACTCTAAGTTTCTCAATCATATTCAATAGTCAAAACAATTTGATAATTAACATCATTTGATTAAAATAAATCAATCTTTATTTCAATCACACTAAAAATAATCAACTTAAATTTAGCTATATTTGAATATATATATATTAAATATATATATAATATATATACATTTAGTGTATATACATATTTGGTTGATGGCGAATGCACGGGCTGTGGTGCAGGCGCTTGAGGCCTTCCAGGCCCGAGCTGCATGTTAGGGAGGAGGCGTGCATGTCTGTGGTCTCAGCAGATCCGATTTCTCTACCTTTTCTTCTACCTGGGGGTTTGTTCTTTGCAGTATTGGGGGGCATTTTTTCTTCTAAGGTTTGGGGCGCACGACCTGTGGTAGGGGCAGGGGTGTGCCTGCCTGGGGGTGTTTGGGCGTGGCCTGCTCAGGGATCTGTGTTCCTGGCTGGGGCGTGGGGATTTTTTTTCCCTTCTTTGCTGTGTATCTTCTCTGCTGCGTTTTGGGTGTGGCTTCCCTTCGGGGTTGCTTGGTGTGGGATCTTGAATGGCTCCAGGAGGGGTCTCTTTGGGCGGGACTGGTTTGTCCTATAAGGACTCGGTGGCGGGATGCAGTCCGTCTGTTCTTTTTCATGAGAACCCAATTTATGGTGTGACGGGCGCAGGTATGGGTGAAGCCTCATATCTGTCTGGAGGTTTTCGACCTACAAAGGTGAATGGGTGTCTTGCTAAGAGCGACATTCGGCTGATTGTTGAGATTCAGCCAGAAGCAGTTGTCGATGATATCAACTATCTATCAAATCACGCTTTGATTTGTAAGTTTCTAGGGATTCGGGTGTCTCTGCCTTTTTTGGAATCGTGGGCTCGACGCACTTGGTCTCCAGAGGGTGATATGGATGTAATGCTGGCAGCTAATGGGTATTTTCAAGTAGTTTTTTCGTGCATGTCAGACAGGAATAAAGTATTCGAAGGAGGACCTTATTTCTACAATCAAGTGGGTCTTTTTATTAAGCCTTGGCATGTGGGGTTCAATCCTACAGATGAACTTCCTTCGCGAGTTCCGGTGTGGGTTCGGTTACCATGGCTTCCGTTGGAATTCTGGAGAGAGGACATTTTCAGCTTAGTTACAAGCCACCTGGGTAAACCAGTTGGTCCTTCAAGACAAACTATGGAGAAGAAGGTAATCACCTATGCTCGGGTATGTGTAGAAATTGACTTGAATAAGCCTTTGCCTGATTCTGTAGAAATTCGGCTAGGGTCAAGTTCATGGATTCAGCAACTTGATTATGAAACGCTTCCGTTTCGGTGTCGATTTTGTCATGAATATGGACATTTGCAGAGGATGTGTCCCAAATCAAAGCCTACAGAGGATTCAAAAGGGGGGTCGGCTAGTGCACCTCCTAACCAAGATAAAGGGAAAGCCCCCATGAGGGAGGACAAGGAGGGCTTCATTCCTGTCAAAGGCCGTAATAAGGGTCGGGGTCAAAAGAGGACCTTTAAGGATAGACAAATAGATGAGGTTTTCAATAGGTTTGATGCGCTAGATGACCTGGAACAGTTTGACAGAACCATTGCTAATATGCCTACGGGCCAAGATCTGTTGGAGGTAGGGGAATTTGATGGGGATGCGAACATCATTCAGGTTGGTCCACAAGAGGGAGTGCTTGGGGTTCAGATGGACACAAATACTTCAGTGGGGCCTATGGAGGATTTGGGAGCCAGTGGAGACAAGAATGTGCAGGAGGCCTCTGATCCTCCCCGTCTCAGGTCTAGCACTGGGAAAGACCAACAGGAGGAGAATAAAGGAAGGGGTTCCCCTTCTGTTTTAGGCATTCATCAAAAGACCATTAGAAAAGAGGCTTCAGAGAAACCTCTTAAGGTGGGGCGGAAGAAGGACCAGGAGAAAGTGAAGTTAGTGGGCGAGACTTTGGTGGAGTCTGGCTCAGTGAAGACCATTGATTCTCATTTCCCTCTATCTCAGAAATGATTGTTCTCTCATGGAATGTAAGGGGGTTGAATAGCATCCCTAGACAAAAGGCTATTCGGGAGTTGATTAAGTCTCATTCGCCTGTGGTGGTTTTTATTCAGGAAACTAAGTTATCTATTGAGAGGATGTTGTATACGGCTGCTAAGATTTGGCCTAGATGTCTTTGTCAATGCATTGGTGCGCAAGGATGTTCCGGGGGCCTGGATCTCTTATGGGATCCTCGCAAGTTGGTCCCACTTTGGTGGGTTTCTAGTAGATCTTCTATTTCCTTGGTGGCCACATGTTGTGAAACTGGTGAGATTCTCCTTTTCACTAATGTTTATGCCCCAATTGATTTGGTGGGAAAAACTTTGCTTTGGTCACATATAGGATATGTTCGCTCTCTTGCTCCTCTATTCCCTTGGATTCTGGCAGGAGACTTTAATGCAGTTTTAAGCTTAGAGGAGAAACGGGGAGGTAATCCCAGGCTCGACCCTTCTGCAGGCCTTCTGAGGAGTAATATGGAAAGGTTGAGGGTGGTGGATATTACACCTTCCAATGGGTTGTTCACCTGGAATAATAGGAGATGTGGGGTGGAGGCGATAGCAGAAAGGTTAGATAGATTTCTGGTATCCTGCTTCTGGATGGCGGATAGTTGGAATACTAGATCGGAGGTTCTGGATTGGAGAGGATCAGATCACTGGCCGATCCTTTTGACTGCTTCTAAGTTCCAAATGACAAAGAATCCTTCTTTTAAGTTTCAGCTAATGTGGTTGAGGGATGCGTCTCTACAGGATCATATGTTTACCTGGTGGAGGGAAGGGAAACCTGCTTTTGGCACAGCTATGTTTTCCTTTGTCAAGCAACTGCAGTTTGTTAAGTTCAAGTTGAAAAGGTGGAACAGGGAGTGCTTTGGCAGCCTCTTTGTCGCAAAGCGTGAAGCTCAGTTGAGGGTGGATAATATTACTCTTCAAATCCGAGAGCATGGCTTGTCTGATGGGCTATATAGAGAAGAAGCTATGGCGCTAAAAGACATGGAGGAATGGGAGCTACGGGAGGAGATTTTTTGGAAACAAAAAGCTAGGATTGATTGGCTCCAGGAGGGGGACAAAAATACTAAGTTTTTCCACTCCACTGTTAAGGATAGAAGACATGGGAGTGTACTCAATTCTCTCATGACGGCGGAAGGGTCACTGGTCTACTCTCATAGGGAGATTGCTAGGGAGGTTACTAGTTTTTTTGGGAATTTATTCTCAGAAGACTCGGATCCTGCTAGGGTTGAGGAGGATTTGGTTCTTGACTGCATTCCCCCCATTGTCACTCCTGAAATGAATGAGGCCCTCATGAAGCCTGTTTCTCTAGCTGAGATAGAAGCAGTGGTGTTTCAAATGAAAAAGGGCAAAGCCCCGGGACCGGATGGCTTTCCTATAGAGTTTTTTCAAGCTTTTTGGGATATAGTCAAGATGGACCTCTTTGAAGTGGTTCAGGAATCTTTTAGCAATAAGCAGATGCTTAAGGCTTTGAATGCAACTTTCCTTGCTCTCATCCCAAAAAAGGAGGGGGCTAATTCCCTTAACTCCTTTAGACCTATTGCTTTGTGCAATGTGATGTACAAAATAATTACAAAAGTGATAGCTGAACGGTTAAAGCCATGGCTCAGTAACCTAATCTCTGAGGAGCAGGGTGGTTTTGTTACAGGAAGACAAATTATGGATGGGGTTATCATGAAGTGGTGCACTCGATGGCTACCTCTAAGGAGAAAGCCATGTTCATAAAGTTGGACATGGCCAAAGCTTATGATAGGGTCAGATGGAGCTTTCTTCAAAAAGTTCTACAAGCCTTTGGTTTTGGAAAGGAGTGGGTTAGTTGGGTTATGAGTTGCATTACTTCACCCTCTTTTGCGGTCCTGATCAATGGAGAGCCTACTGACTTGTTTGCTGCGACTAGAGGACTTAGGCAAGGGGATCCTCTTTCCCCCTACCTTTTCATCCTGATGGCGGAAGGCCTAGGAAGATTTCTCACGTCTCAAGTTAGGCAGGGATTAATTCAAGGTTGGAAGTGGGGGCACGGTATCCCTCCTTCTTCACACCTCCAATTTGTGGATGATACGGCTTTGATGGGGGCTGCAAGAATTCAGGAGGCGACTAGTTTTCGAAGAGCTCTGGACATTTATGTGAAAGCCTCTGGCCAAAAGATTAATGAAGAAAAGTCTCATATTTTTTTCTTCAATACCCCTGTTCTTATCCAAGCTCGGATTGCTCAGATCCTAAGGTTTCAAGTTGGAACTCTTCCCTTTGTGTACCTTGGAATCCCTATTTCTGATCAAAGGTTGCCTAGGGCAATGTGGCAGGATATCTTGGACAAACTTCGGAGCAAGGTAAGTCATTGGACCCACAGGTGGCTTTCAACTGCTGGTAGAATGACTCTTCTGAAGTCTGTGGTTCAAGCACTTCCTATCTACAGGTGTCTTGTGCAGTCTGCCCCTGCTGGCTTCATTAAGGATTTTGATGCCCTTTCTAGGCAATTTTTATGGACTGGTAATTTGCTATCCTCCAAGTGGAGTCTGGTCAAATGGGACTGTGTATGTAGATCTAAGAAGGATGGAGGCCTTGGTCTACGGAAAACAAGCTTGAATGGTAGGGTTCTTGCAGCTAAGCTATTTTGGAGATGGTGTATAAGTCAGGATCAAGGATGGGCTAAAATTCTTAATGGTAAGTATCTTGGCGGGGTGAACGGGAAAGATGTGCCGAGGTACAATCTGACTGGAAAGGGGTCCATGATTTGGGAGACTCTGAAGAAAGGGGCACATTTAGTTAAAATGGGCCTCTTCTGGATTTGTAACAGTGGTTCTGATGCCCTATTTTGGGAGGATTCATGGGATGGGTTCCCTCCTATCTTGTCTCAATTCCCCCATTTGAAGCCTCTTGGTGATAGCTTTCTGGCAGCAGGCTGGAGTAAAGTTGAGGATTTTAAGGTGATTTTAAGGGCCGGTCGTGGTGAGGTAGCTAGATGGAAGGATCCACAGGACTGGCCTCCAGGGGGCTCTGAGGGCGATAGGGAGCTTCTTGCTGGGATTCTTGCCGGTAGAGCGTGTAACTCTTTAAGAGAAGCTGATATCCTTGCCTGGGGACCCAATCCGAAAGGAAAGTTTTTAGTTGCTTCTGGGTATCAAGAGCTGGAAAGACAAAATTTTGATAGGATGGACATCTCTTGGTGGAAGCAGGTTTGGAATAAATTTGCTTGGCCCAAGTGTAATTTTTTCTTATGGCTTGTGGTGCAGAATAGATGTCTTACCTGGGAGAATCTCCAGAAGAGGGGCTTTCATGGACCTTCTATTTGTGCTTTATGCAAGCAAGGCGAAGAAAATAGTTCACACCTCTTTTTCCACTGTTCTTTCACTAGGGTTATTTGGCACTGGTGGTGGGAAGCTTGGGAGCGTGCTTGCATTCATGCTAATTCTTTGGTTGATTTTTGGAATAGTCTTGGTAGACCCCCTTCGAAGACTTCCTTTCTTGAGGTTGCTTGGGATATTGGGCCAGGATTTATTATCTGGCAGGTGTTGTTGGAAAGGAACCGTAGGATTTTCCAGGATAAGTGGAAGAGGGTGCACCAGGTTTGGTTGCAAATAATAAGTATGCTTCAGGAGACTCTGGCTGCGAAGTGTGACCTCTCTATGCATATTGATCCTGGTGACATGCGGGTGGTTAAAAATTTGAACATTTCGTGTGTTGGTTCAAGGGATGCTCTTGGGGCGAAACAACATCTTGGAAGTCGACGAGGTAAAAGGAAGGTTTGTAGGGATGGAAAGTGGTCTTCCCCCCCTCTGGGGACTCTCAAGATTAATACTGATGGGTCTTCCAGGGGAAATCCTGGGCACGCTGGGGTTGGAGGAATTGGCAGGGATAGCTCTGGTAAGGTTATCTTCTTCTTCTCTGAATATAAGGGGCTACAGACCAATAATTACATGGAGGCGCTTGCCGTCCTCTTGGCTCTTGAAAGAGGATGTGCTCTGGGGTGGAGCAAGATTATTTGCGAGTCTGACTCTCAGGTGGTGGTGGATATGTTAAATATGCAACAGATGGAGGAGGTGGATTGGCATCTAGCTGTGGTGGGTAGACAAATTCTTAGGCTGAGTTCTTCTTTGGCTGCTGTCTCATTTTGCTATGTCCCTCGCGAGTGGAATGCGACTGCGGATTGCCTAGCTAAGTGGGCTTCAGATCATGGAGAGGGATGGAGGGTAGGAGAATGGGCTCATTTACCTCTGGATTATGCTCGGGATCTTGAGAACCTGGTCAAGAAAGATATGGATGATTAGTTGTGCCCCTTTTGGGGAGTCCTTTCTGTTCTTGTTGTTTTCTCTTTGGGGCCTGTGGCCCTTGCTTTCTGTACTTTGCTGGTTAATTCAATAAAATTTTTACCCCGTTTTAAAAAAAAAAAAGTGTATATACATATTTCAATATATATATATATTTAATTATATAACTATTATTTAAATAATCCATTTAAACTCAACTCATTAAATTATTTAAAAATACATAATGCATTTATACATTATCTATATATGTAATATATACATACTATATATATACATAATATATATATATATAAATAACTAATTATAAAAAAAATTATTTAAATATTTAAATATTATATATATACATATAATATATATATATATATTATTATATATATATATAATATATATATATATTATAATATATATAATATATATATATTATAATATATATATTTTATTATATATATTTATAATATATATATATATATATATATATATATATATTATAATATATATATAATAAAATATATATATTATAATATATATAATATATATATATTATAATATATATAATATTAAATTAATATAAAAAAACAAATTTAATTTTTAAATAAAATAAATAATTAAATACTATGTGGAGCAACCCCTCCCAAAGGGGAGAGGTAGGTCGCCCACACAGCTCTCCTCATGGGGAAGGCCAAGCCCACACAACACCTCCCCATATGGCTTATGTGGGAGCAACCCCCACTTCAATCAAACTTTTTTATATAAATTTTATTTTAAATAATTTTTATATATATAAACAAACTTCCATAATACAATGCAAATTTTGGTAGGTAATTTTTTTGCAAACCGTACTTTTCCAAAAAATAAAAACACGATTTCATAACATGTTTGTGTGTGTATATATTTATATATAATGGAATATATATATATATACAATGTATTTATAAATATATATACCCAAAATCTCCATTTTTAGCCAAATTGTGAAATTGAACAACAAAAATTTTGCAATAAAAAACAATAAATCAATAATACAACAAATGGGTTTAAATTTCAGCTTGAAATGAAAAATTTCTTTGGTTTTCTTTCTATTTTCCATTGTTTGATTCTTGTTTTGTTTTCTTTCCCAAAATTTCACTGTGATGTAAGAACCTGATTTTTTCTCCAAAGATAGAAGGATTCAAATGGTGCTTCGAGATATGTTTCCAGCCCACCAAGAAATTCAACCTCCTTCCTCAAATCCAAACAAACCATAGTAAAAATTTTCCCCCAAATTGGAAATTAAAATTATATGAAATTCTATTTGCTCAAATAGAATTTTTCCCCCAAATTTATCAAAATCCTAAAATAAATATCTCATATATATTAAATATATTGCAATTTGGAGATATTTTCATTTTTTGAAATATAAAACAAAAATAAATATCTCATATATATTAAATATATTGCAATTTGGAGATATTTTTATTTTTTTGAAATTTAAAACAAAATTACTTTCCAAATGAAATTTTATACATTTACAAATGTCTTTTTACAAAAAGAATTCAAAATTTTGAAAAGAAATTCTTTTACCTATTAATTTTCAAAAAGTGAAAGTTAAAACATATTTCCATTTTTTTTTTAGTTTAAATCTAAATATCAATAATGCCAAAACAACTAACTTAATTTAATTTATCACTATTAACTTAATTAATCAATAACTAAGTCTAATCCAAGATTATATTATTTTATTAATTAAATTAAATTAACCAATAAAATAAATAACATTTCAACATTGCAACTAGATATATTTCATCATTATTTTAACTACACCCGCCATTTAATAACCTTTATAATTTGAATTTAAATAAACACTCAAGGTGAAATGGGCAATATTAAAGCAACTAAACCCAACTACAACCTGACGACACACTATGACTAGGGTGATGACTTGACACGAAAAACCTAGCTACTATCTCCCAATCATTTACCGTTGGTCAATGGACACACTCAAACTTGTGAAATTAGGTGGAGTCGATGTACTATACCTGTCAACCTACGAACAAAGAGTATATTGAACATGCATATATATGATATAATAAAACACACCGTGAAGAGGAAATCTCAGAATCGTACGGTGCTCGCAAGCGAGTGATACAATCCCGTCCCCTTCACCAATACAAACTCTCTAACTAACGAGTCTAACATCAATAATATAATAAAAGCATAAAGCATCTTTAATTAAATATTTGCTACGCTAATTCAAAACATGCTATAATGATAACATCAGAGTAAAATACCATCACATCAAAATATCACATACACATCACTTAACAGTTGCGATCAAATAGAGCCAAGTACCATAGTCAAGGTGCTAATAAAAATAAAGCATACATAGAAGAACATTGTTCGATCAAATAGAAAAATGGAGGGGTACTACATGGAAGGAAAAAGAAGCCCCCACAAAGAGATCCAATAGTAGATGCTTGAAACTAGATGTAGAAGACGGTCCATGATCATTGAACAATGTTCCTCCCCTTAGGAAGAAACAAAACCAAAGGTGTATGTGAGATATATCCCCACTCTTGAAAGGAATATATAAGAAGAAAACTCAAGATGTATGGAGCCTCTGAACTCGGCTCAAGTGTCCCCATGTCAATGCTGAAGGATTCCACAATCATATCAGGCATTCTAGACCACACTACTAAAAATGAAAAATTAGAATCTCCTAGAGATTGATGTAGAACACCATCCAAAGACTCAAGTATCTCCTCTGAAGATGTATCCTCCAAATTTTGATCCAAAGTATCCACACTCATGTCAAACTATGATGAATGATCACGTAGAGATTCAACAAGAGGGTCAAAGTGTTCCCTCACAACATTTGAAGAAGAATCAACTTCATCAAAGAGAAGATGCATATCATCAATAGTGTCTCCAAAATTTGCAGTGTCTCCATAAAAAAATCTAAAATACCTATCAAGAGATCATCCCAAGCTAAATCTGAAAGACAATGAATGTCCTACTTCAAAGAATCACTATAAACTTTTGAAGAAACAACACTGGAATTTGAATTAGCAATAGTAGATGGAGGAGATGGAATGCAAGGTTCAAGAATTGGATCACTTGTGAGAATACCCAAGTTCAAGTAACTAAATTTCTCCTCAAAATCAAAATCAACACTAGAAGTGGGAACATCATCCAAAGGATCAAATCCATCGTCAAGAAAAAAATCTAAAAAGGAGTACAATTGAGATGCATGATCAACCACTCCAGTAGCAATTATCTCTCTGCTTTCCAAATATTTGATAAGAACTAAATTAGGATTGAATTCAATAGTCTTCCCTACTCCACTATGAGTAACTTGATAGATGGAAAAAATATTATTAGAAAAATGAGGTATAGATAATACATCATTGAAAGTGCCATCCCCTATATAAATAGATCCTTCCAAATTACATTCATATATGTATTATTACCCATCAAAATAGGTGGCATAACACAAGACTCAAAAGAAGAGAACATGGATTGTGAAGAAGTCATATGATGAGAAGCTCTCAAATCTAGAAGCCATCTCTCTGATTCAATACTCGTAGAAGCACAAAGAGATTTCCTTTATGTTTGTCTGATGTAGAAGCATAACTAGCATAAAAAATTTCCTTTTTTTGGTAGATTCTTGGTTTGATGAAGATGGAGATTCAGTTACCCTTTTATTACTCTTCTCAAGAAGATGTGTGAGGCGATCAATCTGTTTCTTCATACATTTGTGTTCATCATGACCAAGTTTCTTATAATAAGCACATTTTACCTTCTCCTTCTTAGATTTGTCTTGATTTGAAGAAGGTTTAGTGTCTACATTAGAATTAGATGAAGATATATCTAAAGCATTCTCTCCTTGATTCTTTTCTTTCTTAATTTGTTTTCCATTATCTTTTTGTCTTTAGTGCATTGAATTGCAACCAAAGCATGAGACTTATAAGATTTGATAGTTCCCATTTGAACCAACTTGTCCTATTATTTTGTGAGTTCATTAGAAAACACATCAAGAGAAGGAATTTTGTAGGATGCTCCTAAGGAACTTTTAGTGACATAAAGTGTAGAAAAAAAGATTGAATAATCTAGTTCAAGTTTAGAGAGAATACTTAAGACCAACTGCTTATCATCTTTCTCAATTCCACACTATTTCAATTGCAATCTTATGGAATTTAGTTTGGTGACAAAGTCTTATATTGTATCAAAATTTTAAGGACTTAAACCTATTAGCTTATTCTCCAATTGATGTCCTCTTTATTCATTTTGTGCACCAAAGAGTTTTTCCAATGTTGTCCAAACTTCATTTGGTGTAGACAAAGATTCAACATGAAAGAACAAATCTAGAGATATAGACATACACAAGGTTCCAAATGCTTCATCACACTTATTAAACCATTTTTTATGTTCCACATCAATTATTGGTTTAGTTTCTAGTCCCTTTGATACCCTATACAATTCATACTTTTTCAAGTAGAGGTACATTTTAATTTTTGAATCAAAATACTTTTAGGGTTTTAATATAGGAGTTGTTGATTGATCCATTTTAGGAAAAAAAGAAGACTTTTTGTGAGTACAAAAAAAGAGAAATCAAGCTGCAAAAGAGACACCAAGAGACACCCCTCCTTTCCACTAGTCTTATAAATTACCCCCACCCCCCCCAATATATTACAATGTTGGCACTTTATGATTAGTGCATTTGTAATGCCCCGTCTTATAACCTAAGGAATGTTGCAATTGTGTATAAAAGTGAAATAATTTTTTTTTTAAAAAGTATTAAGGTTAACTTAATTAGTTGCATACATTCACTAAGTTATGCAACGTTACACTACTTGAGATTCCATAGACGACTTTAGTATTAAGTATTGCATATATTTAATTATCATAAACTTAAAAGTAAACATTGCATAACATTTGAATTCCATTCATGAAAGTATAAAGTAAAAATATGATTCTTACATTGCATTTGAAATAATATTACAATACTCATTCATCTGATGAGGTAGATCAATAACAGTTACAAGTACATTTTACAAATGTTCACCTCATAAACAATTGAAGGATGTTTCAAATACAAGATTTACAATAATGCAATAAAGATAGTACATCTATATCCAAGTACGAGCTCTCCATCCATGAAGCTCTCGTTGCCATGATCATAAACTGGGGAGCCAATGGAGTAAGGTGCACGTTCCACCCAACCATGTGGTACCTGTAGGTCCACCCCCGTGCTAGGAGATAGTAATATGGTTACCTAGACATAACCTATCCACCCTAGACACAAGTACATAACTAACTGATGGTTACATTGCTTCCAGAATTAAGACAATCAAATGTGCTAAGTACACAAGGTAAACTATTATTTTAGGTGGAGTGTCATCACAATGTTGTAAATGTTACCCTGGTGTTTCTTCCTAGGTTCTGACCCCCAACTTGGGTTACCCTGGTAACCTCTTACGAAACCCAGCCCCATTTGCAAACTATTGCGGAATCGAATATCTTTTAAAGTAACAAGATATTGATTTTCCATTCCAAGCCTTCTCATCTTATACTAAAGATTGAACTAGCTCTAGAGTCTATAAGCGAGGCATAATAATCTTATTAAAGATTTTAATCTAACTACTGTGTTGTTTAGTTATCACTGACTTACTAACTCTTTGTAAGTTACCCTGACACCACTTTGTGTGTCGGCCCTCACACAAAGCGACTCCCCTAAACATAACAAAGGAATTCTAAGTTTCCTTAACTAGGGTAGACAAGGTGTACAAACATACAACATAAAAGTCTACACTTTTCATAGCGAACATCAAGTCTATGTTCATAAAATCAAGTGTCTAAACACCATACAAAAATCATGTACACAACCTTAGCCAACAAGAATTCAACTTAAACAATTACAACTCCCACGTTTTACAATTTTTCTGGAAGACTTGTTCATCTAAGACATGCCCAATTGCCCAATAAAAAGAAAAACACAATTTAAAGCAAATCAAGAAAATATATGAAGTCTACATTAGGATTCACTAAATCCAATCAAACAATAATTTGAAGTGCCAAAATTATTCATCTAAGATTAATTCATCTTCCATGCAATACATAATTCAGATCTACAATTTTCCCAATTTCATAACCATATATTATAACGAAATCTATATAAACTCCAGAATAACAGTCTATTCTAAGCACAAATAACTTAATCATAATAAATTAATTATAAAAATATCTATGTTTTGATATTTAATAAATTATTTTTTTAAATATCTCATAAAAACATGATAACACTTCCAAATTTTCTTAACATTAAATAAATATATAATTATAAATATTATATATATATATTATATTATTAATATACATTATATACATCATATATATACATAATAAATATAAAATATATAATTATTAATACCAATAATTACAAGTTAATTTAACGAATTAAAAATCTGCATTTAACATAAATTTAAAAGTTGAAAGTTAGGGAAAAAGCCCTAACCCCGCGCATTGTGGGTAGGGCTGCCTTCGCAGCCCGCCCCACAGGCTCGGCTGCGGTGGCTGAGCCGAGCGCTGCCCACAAGGGCGGCGCTGGGCTCGGCCCTCACTGCCACCTCCCTGCGGGGTCGGCCGCGGGTAGCCCTGCCACACACAGAGCTTCGGCTCTTAAAATTTTTAGTTTGCATTTTCATTAAAATAAAATAAATTCATATGAATAAAAACAGACGACACAATTTCAGTTCCGTTTTCTTTTAATAAATTTCTCAAATTCGAAACTCGCCTATACGGCGATTTCAAAAGAAAATACAAATCTTTTTACAATCTAATTTATATATGAATGTTTACATATATATATATATATACAAATTCATAGGGTTTTCTAATGGAGAAATAAGAAAATTCTACAGGGTTTTCTTATGAAATAAATTTTCAACAGGGTTTCAATGGGGAAATTATAAAATTTCAACAGGGTTTTCAAAGGAAAATACGCACAGCATTTCCAATCAAATCCTAATTTATTCCCTGAGGATTCAATTTCCTTTTTCAACAATAATTTCCCTCACAATAATTTACTCAAACTTTTCTACAAAGAGAAAGCTACAAAAGTTTTCTGAAACCAACAAATTCTTACAAAACAAGAATACAGTGAACAATTTTTTTCAAAAAGTATAGGGATTTAAATTAAATGAAATCTCTTTTCACAGACATTCCTTTCAACAGTAAACAAATTATAAATCACAAGGGAAATACCTGTTTTTCCTTAGCTTCAGAAATTATGTCTGGTGAAGAATAGCTTTGCCTGTAGCTTCCAAAGCCTTTCCCGAACACAAATTCCCAATATGCCAAACCAGAGAACTTCCAGAAAATATCCAACAATACAAAAGCATAAACATTTTTTTTTAAACAGAGCACTAATTCATTTCCCGTGAAGAATAGAATAATCCTCTGTATTTCCCCAAATCCCAGATAATATCCGAGGAAATCTTCAACCAAAAGCAATAAATTCACTGGCACACATGTCGAGAAGAAAATATCTTCCAACCACTTACGGGTAATTCTTTCTTTCCTCTTTTTCAAGATTTGCATGCCTTTTAAAATAATTTAAAATTTTAATTTTCAAAAATACTAATTTCCCTTTTCTTTATTTAATTTATTTATCAACTAAAATACCATTTCCACATAATAAAGCAATTTTAATTTAATTAATTAATCTATTTAATTAAATGAATTTAATCTCAATGATTAAATTACTTAACCAAACAAACTAATTAATTAATTAAAAAAATGTAAAATCTTATTTTTCAACATTTAAAATTAATTTAAAACCACAGTAAATTAAGAATAACAAACTATCATTAAATTGACAAAATTTTCCTTTCAAGCAATTAATCCAATCAGGGACAAACAAGACAACCAAAGACTTCAAACTAAAACTGACGATGTACTATGACTGGGTTAAAGACTAGACTAGGATTAACCATGCTACTATCTCCCAATCAACATATCCGTTGAGTCTTGACACGCTCAGACCTGAGTATCCAGGTGGAGTCAGTGTCATGTACCTGCAATCCTGCAACCAAACAATAACATGCATATATATATAATCCATTGTACAAGCACACCGTGCGGAGAAAATCACGGACATCACAGGGCACTCGCAAGCGAGTGATGCAACTCCGTTCTCCACACCAATACACGTCACATCAGATTGACAAATTAAATAACAGTTAATCCATCATAAACATATATATAGCAATAACATCTGAAGGAAACATCTACACTATCACAAAGCATGTCATAAATCAATTATCACCATACAATGTATCATCATATCACAAAGTGAATCCACTGTCGCTCAAAATCAGCGATCAAAATATCCAAACCAAAGTACCAAAGTCTAACAGTGTGAAAACATGCAAACATAATACATAAGCATAAATGGAGGGGTACTACAACATTTATAAAGCCTTTTCCAAGATATAATGCTCAATAGACCCACAATGACCAAAATTATAAATTTTGAAACATAATGAATCTAACATAAAATTTAGAAAAGTTAGCTCTATAACTATGTAGTTCTCTTCAATACCTTTCCAACATCTATTCGTTTCCAAAAAACAGAGCTTCGGGGTCAAAGTTATGGCTCATTGAAGAAAAAAATGAAACAACTTCAACCTACAATATCTAACAAAAAATGGAAAAATTTCTTTTCAATTCCTTTGTAGATGGAAAGTGATAGTCTCTAGCTTTCTAATAATATCTCGTTTGCCAAAAAAAAGCACCGAAGTGAAAAGTTATAATTTTTTTAAAAAATGGTTGAATTTAGCCTACAGTGATGACCCCCTTACAAAATAAAAATTTGTCAAAAATTAAATTTTCCTAAAATGGAAAAATTTAATATGAGAATAGGGGTTTTTGGGCCTTCTAAATGCAATGGAAAGGTCCGTTTGGGCAAAAAATTCTCTTGCAAAAAGTTTTTTGTCAGATTTGAGCTTCAAATCCTTATTTGCTTCTTTTTCATATGGTGGCCAAATTAAGTGAAACAAAAGCCAAATCTGACTTTCTCGAGCCTGGTAGATGCAACGAGACAATAAAAAAGACTACTACTATAGCCAAAATAGTTTCAATCACCAGATATCACCAAAAACAAACACACAAATATAGGATTAATAGATCTTCATAATTCCTTTATGATTCTCCAAATCGTATAAAAAATAAGAGAAGAGCGTATGAGAATTTACAAGATCATATAAAAAACTCCAATCTCTTAATTAGGAATCCAAGCACTCAAAAATATCAAAATCTAAGCTCTGATACCATGTTAGAAATTTGAAATAGATTGAGTAACCAAGATCTTTTATGAGAGAAATAAGCTATAAAATTGTAAATGAAATAACACAATTACAGATTTGAGATTCCAAAAGATGTGCAAATGTAAAGATGACAAGATTGCATTATAAGCTCAAAGCAAATTTACAGAATAATGACTACATGCATCAAGGTGCATGTATACCAAACTATGCAAGAATGCAAGAGTATGAATATACAAGCTAGGTAGTGAGTTTATATAGAACTAAGGAGATGATGGAGGTGGAAAATCAAACTAATAGTAATTAATCACCAAAAGTGGATATGGGCCACCAAAAGTAGAGATGACCACCAAAAGTGGAAAGTGTTTCACCCTTTAAGAAAGGGGACACCACATCGCTTATCTCCTAGTTATTAAATAATAAACTCACTTTATTATCCTAAGAAAACTTAATAAAAGTGTAGGAAAAACATAGGACTAAGGGAAAATAAATAACCCACTAGGAAAATAAAAACCTACACCAACATGTTGATGGTTATTTCTTTTATAAAGAAAGACAAACTAAAAACAAAGTTCGATGGAGATGTGAAGAATATCAAAAGACCAAGTGTCATTCTTTCCTGACTACTGAAGGTGACATAATCATTAAATTTTTTAAGGAACGTAACCATACTATAGATACAACAAAAGTCAAAGCCACTAAAATTTTGAATGATATTAGTGATACTGCTAAAAATATGTGTGATACACCACAATTTGTAATAGGAAGTGTTCTTGTTGAATGCAGCCAGGAAATAGCTCCTAAAAATTTGAGTATAGATACCATGAAGAGAACAATAAGAAATATAAGAGCTAGACAATATGTTGGGCCTGCTATCCCAGTGCGCCAAGAAGACATAGTTTTTCCTGAAGAATATACAAAAAAACATCATGGAGAGCTATTTTTTCTATTCAATTATGGACCTAATAACAACATGATTTTAATATTTTCTACTAAAAGAAATCTTCGAGCATTGGTGTAATGCAAACACTAGTATGATTATGGCACTTTTAAAACTATTTCACAACTATTTTACTAATTATATACTCTATATGGGCTACAAAAAAATGTTTTTCTATCTTTACTATATGAATTGTTTCCCGATAAGACTGAAAATATGTATATATACGACTACTTCAAAAAATAAAAGAGTTGGTACCATTAACATTACCAGGATCAATAACAATAGATTTTGAAAAAGTTATGATAAGTGTAACAAAAATAGTGTTTCTAACATCAAAATTACATGGGTACTTTTTTCATTTTTCCAATGTATTTTTTACAAAATACAAGCTCATAGATTAAAGAACCATTATGAAAATGATACTAGCTTTGTTTTCAATATGTGCTTGTTGTTTTCCTTAGCATTTGTATATGTGTGTGATGTAGTACATGCATTTGACACACTATGTGAGAACAATATTATACCTCTTGAAGCTCAAGATTTAGTTGATTATTTTGAGGATACATGTATTAGATGTCTCGATAGACATCAACGATGACAATGTTGCAAGTATGAAGGTGTTGTAATTGATTTCAACAAGAATTCTATTGGCTGGTGTTGTCATTAATGCCAACTATGTGTTGAGGAAGTTTTTTGCATATGGAGGATATTGTGAAAATTGTGAAAAAGAGGAAAACAGGTTTTGTAGGTTAGCATGTGTAGTCTAGATATTAAGAAGTGTTGTGAGTACATGGAGCTATATTTTTGTTGCAGTGTCTGAAGATAAGATGGAATGAAGTAATGAGCCGAGATGATATCTTTGGTACTTGGTTTCCAAGTTCTTTTAAGAAAAAATGATAAACAAAGTAAACTATGTTGTGCAGGTGGTCATAGTGTGCTCCGGTATTGTGCTCCATGTTTCTTCTATGTTGAGGCTATTCTTATATAGATCTTACAGGTTATTCAAGTTTGTCACAAGTTGCGATATTTAGAATTTTGGTTTTTGGATCATTATACAATGCAAGATATTTTCACCAGTGTGTGAACTAGTCTTTCAGTGATGTTTTTTGAGGCCTGGGAGAAAAGTATTTGCTCTGTGTTTCTCCACTATTTGGCTTTAGGTTGTACAAATTTGGGAAGTTTCTTATAATGCTTATATCTTTTTGTATTCAAGATTTCACTTGATTTGGTGTAGTACAGAGTGAGTTTCATTTGTCAATATGTGAATAAGGTGTACCAATCATTTTGAGATGAATTATTTGTATGATGTGAACTTGGATGAAGTGTTTGATCAATCTTAAGTAGTTCATAGATTATTCTAGATTGTGCTCAAGATAATTTTGTTGTCCAAAAGTATCAGATTGATTTAAGGGAGTGTGTATTTAATGATTATGATGTTTTAACACTGGTGTTGGCTGACCTTGTGTTAGAACTACATACAAAGTTTATGAAAGTGTGTTGAGGTGTGTTTGGATCTATTTGGGTCCTAATAAAGGATTTATGTAGATTGCCTTCATTCCTATCCACCATGGGAATGTTTAGGTGCTAACCTATTTTGAATTTGTAAGTGTAACAAATAGTTGCCGACAATAGAGAAGGATTTTAAGGATGAGGGTTATATAAATAAGTGTAATGGTCTTGTGAGATGAGAGGAGAAGTAAGATAGATGCGAGATTGATGCAAGTGATGTGTGTGATGCGAATTTGAGCAAAGTAGTGCAAATTTTAGTGTTAGGATTCCTAAAGGCAGTGAGCTAAAGGAATTTGAAATATTTCATGCAGGACTATGAAAGTGTGCGAGCAATTGTGGTGGATTCCTTATTGCATTGAAAAGTATTCTATGTGTAACATTTCTCTTCTATCTTATTGTATCCTTTCTGTGGAAGTGAGCCTTGGATATGAGTCTTTCTAAACAATGTGTCCTATTTTGGTAGTGAGCCCTTTTGTACTGGTTTTGTTATTTCTTATATCATGAGCTAATCCTTATCATGGTTTTTCCCTGATTGGGTTTTCCACGTAAATTTGATGCTCTCTTGTGTATGATGTTATGATTTTGATTTTTGTTATCTACATTTCATGTTTAATCACACTAACAAAATAAGGGTTTGATGAATGCATGTGGATTTGATTACTGTTGAGGGATTTGATGTTTTAATTTGCTACAACTAATTCACCCCCCTCTCAGTTGTCTTGTTCATTCAACAATTGGTATTAGAGAAAGGTTCCTTGGAAAATTGCTTAACCACTTGAGGTAGATCTAGGATGGCGAACAAGGTTGCTTTGGAATGCCCTAGATTCGATGGCACATATTATGCATTTTGGAAGACAAAGGTGGAAGGATTTCTGGAAGCTCAAGGATATAAGATTGAAGAGGCTTATATGACTGCATATACTCCATATCCAAATGGTCCAAGAACAAGTGCAAAGATCAAGGTACATGGGATCAATGCTAAGGCAAGATTTATTATTGTGAATAGTCTTTCAAAATCTAAATTAGTAAAAGTTATGAGTTTGAAGACTGCTAAAGAGGTTTGGGATAGGCTAGAAATCAATTATGAAGGAGATCCAAAGGTCAAACAATTAAATTTGTAGAACTTGAATGCACAATTTGAAATGATTTGGATGTCTGAGGATGAAACAATTAAAGTCTACATACAAAGAGTTGATGAGTTGGTCGGTTATGTGAGAGGTCTTGTTGCAACAATTAAAGAATCTAAAATAGTAAATAAAGTTATTAAATCTCTTCCTAATTGTTACAATGAAAAAATATCAACTATTAAGGAAACTACAAATTTTGACAAATATTCCAGAGATTAGTTGATTGGTACATTAATTGTATTTGAATTGAGAAAACTTGGTTTTAAGAATGATACAAAAGTAGAGACCACTTTCAAGGATAGTAAATTAGAGAAGGTTGAAGATTCAGATGGTGAAGATCTTGATAATGTGGAAGATAACTTTGTGAGAAACGCGAAAAGGGCACCGATAAGTACAAAGGTGAATCACATTTCAAATATTTTAGTTGTGGTGATATAGGTCATTATGATTCAAGATGTCTGAAAACAAATATAAACAATAAGAATAAGGACAATAAAGGAAAGATGATTAAAAGAGCTTACTATATTAGAGAAGATGTTGGCATTTCTGATGATGAATCTGATTATGGAGATTTTGATGATGATGAATGCTTGTTTTTGGCTATAAAAGAAGAATATGCTTCTGCTAACCATGAAAGTTGTGTGAAGGAAAGTGTTCTCGAGATAAAGGATAAGGTTGAAGGTACTTTGGTATCTACTTTTCATGCTAAAGAAGATAAGAATTACTAGGTTGTTAACAGTGGCCACTTTATCACATGACTGGAGACAAAAGTAAGTTTGTTAAACTTGAAAAATATGATGGAGGGTTAGTTAAATTTGGAGATGATTCAAAAGCTAAGATTTGTGGAATAGGTTCAATTAGTTTTGATGGCAAGCATAACACTGACAATGTTTACTATGTTAAGGGTTTAAGGCATAACCTTTTGAGTGTTGGGAAAATTTGTAGCAAAGGATATAATATTGTTTTTAAGGATGAAACATGCGAGATAAAAAAAGGGTTTGGAACTATAATTCCCATTGGAAAAAGAACAGATGGAAACATTTATCGACTTAAGGGTGCTGATGGACATTGCTTTATTTCCTAGATTAGTGATAGTTGGTTATGGCATTGAAGGGTGTGTCACATGAATTTTGATAATTTGGCAAGAATTAGTTAAGTTCATGTAGTGAGAGATCTACCAAGAATCACAAAACCTATCAATGTTGTTTGTGAGAATTGTCAATTTGGAAAAAAAAAGGAAAAAAATTAAAAGAAAGGAACAATCTACTACTAGACTACTAGAATTAGTACATACATATTTTTGTGTTTCTACAAGGGTGAGAAGTCTATAAGGTGATAGGTACTTTATGCTTTTGATTGATTATTATTCTAGGATGACATGGGATACTTAGAAAAAATATGATGCATTCGATAAATTCAAAGGATTTAAAGCTATGATTGAGAATGGAATGGATTTAAAATCAAATGTTTGAGGTTTGATAGAGGTGGTGAATTCACCTCCAATGACTTTAACATATTTTGTGAGTTTGAGGTTTCATAGTCTTAGAATCCAACAAAAATAGCATCATCACATAGAGCTCATTGATACGATCTTGACAACTTGAATTGCGTCAAAAGGAGACTGTACACAAAAGATATGCTTTGTCAAATTTTGGAAAAAGTAGGGATATTGGAGGTGGGATGCAAGGGAAAAAATTTGATCATCTCAAAATTGATCAAAGATGGTGTCAAATTGAAGAGCTCGATGATATGAATCCAACATTGCTCATTTCACGTCAAATGGAGCTTGTACACAGGAGATATGTCCAGTCAAAGTTGAGGGTTGACCCTACTAATTGGATAGTACAGTGATGTTTTCAGCATGATGTCAACATGCTAACATGGAGAGCCGTACGATGATGTGGACGAATCAAACCCTGACACATGGCATCTGATTGGGTAGGTGAGTCAACATATAGGTGTTGAGTTGGGAAAATCACAGTATAACATGTGTCCTCCAAGGCAAGTGATGTGTTATTAGTGAGAAAATTAGTGGATACCACATGGACCAATTAGATGGTGCCATGTGGTACCCTTGCTAAGTTCCTCTAGTAGTGTTTACAATTGTTTGTTAAACAAAAAAAATGCGGTTGGGGGCCAAACCCCAACCTACCTTATCCCACTCTTCACTCCCACTGTTGCGCCTTGAGATTTGCTTCAAATCTTTAGGGGCATCAGTTTGTTTTAAAGAAGAAAAAGATCCATTTAGAGGGGATAATAGTTTGAACCACCGACCCCTCTCCTCACACTCTTTCTCCCTACCATTGTGCTATGCACATCCTTCGAGAATCTTTCGTAGGCAGTTTTGTTTTATTATAGTCTAAAGCCGATAAACCCCTATAATTACATTATAAACCCCTCTTAGGCCCAATTCATGATAATACAAGGGGCTTAAAATAATTTTAAGATGTTTTAAAAAGATTTATTAAGGGGTTTAAGTAATTTTAAAAAGATTATTAAGGATTTTAGTGATATTTTAAGGGGATATATGAAGATTTATTTTTGTAAATGGGAGATATGGGGAGATTATAAAAATAATATGGTTATGAACCATATTAAGAAAAATTGGTGTATAAAAGGGGGGATTTTTGCTCTTATAATAGAAGGTTTAGAGGAGGAAATTCTCATATTGAGAGGGAAATCAACATTCTGTTGGGAGGAAATTAGGCAAAGTAATTTTGGAGAGAGATTGTGAGAGAAATTCTAATATAGGTCTGAAGCTTGGATGATGTACAAAGGCAATTAAAAGCTTGGTGCCATTAATAAAGTGGTCCTACATTGAGAAGCAAACCCAAAGACGTAGCCTGAACATATGGGTGAACTCCGTTAAAAAATTTCTTGTTGTCTCTCTCTATTCTTTCTATGTTAAACTTTAATTTCTTCTTTGAGTTTTAATTACGTTATTGAAGTAATTAGTTAATGTTTTATTAATTTGTGTAAAGAGTTAAGTGAACTCAAATTTGTAATTTCAACAATTAATGTACATACCCATGTAATTCTATTTATGATCTTGGAAAATCTGTAATTAGAATTAAGAGAAAGTTAATTTGTAAACCTTTAATTACATATCACCCCTAGAACTTCTTAGCAGAATGGAGTTGTTGAAAGGAAAAACATGACTATTCAAGAAGCTGCAAGGACTATAATGAAAGAGGAAAATCTACTAGAAGTCCACTGGAGAGAAGATATTCATACTGTTGTTTGCATACTTAATAGAGTTCAAGCTAAAGCTAACAACACAAAGACTCCCTATGAGCTATGGTTTGGAAGGATTCCTACTGTGAAGTACTTTAGAGTCTTTGGAAGAAAATGTTATATCAAAAGAGAAGAACACTTGGGAAAGTTTGATGCAAGATTTGATGAAGGTATCTGCCTTGGATATTCTACTAGAAGCAAAGATTATAGATGTTACAACAAAGGGTTGAGAAAGATAGTTGAAAGTGCAAATGTTAAAGTTGATGAAAACTTGCAGAATTCAATTGCAGTGGGTGGATATGTGTTAGATGAACCTGATTGTAGAGAAGTTAGAGAATAAAAGGCTAATGAACAAGAAGTGCAAAATGAAGAGGAATAAGCTCTAGAGAAGACCCCTAAAACCCCTAAGTATGCGCAAAAGAATCATTTCGAACATTAGATCATTGGAGACAAGAGGAAAGGTGTATTGACAAGAAGAAAATTTGTTGAAGTTGAGGTAAATATGTGTTTAATTTCTAAAGTTGAACCTAAAATAGTGAATGAAGCACACAAAGATGAACATTGGATGAAGGAAATGGATGAAGAAATTATGTAGATGGAGAAAAATAAAACTTGGGAATTGGTTCCTAGACTGGAAAACAAAAACATAATTGGATCTAAATAGGTATTCAAAAACAAGCTCAATGAGAATGGAGAAGTAAGAAACAAGGCAAGACTTGTGTGTAAGGGTTACTCATAAGTGGAAGGTATAGAATTTGATAAGAATTTTTATCCTATGGCTAGGATGGAAGCTATCAAAATATTTTTGGAATTTGTAGAACATAAAAAAATTAAAGTTTATGAGATGGATGTGAAATCTGCTTTTCTAAATGGTGAATTGGAAGAAGAGGTGACTGGTTATAAATTGAACAAAGATGATGACTCACTTAAGTCTGATTAGAGTAAGTATAGATCTATGATTGGTGGATTGCTATATTTAACTACTACTAAACCAGATATCATGCATGTAGTTTGTCTTGTGGCTAGATTTCAAGAAGATCCTAAAGAGACTAATGAGGTATAAACAACCTCATTTTCATGATGAGCTAAATACCCTTCTTTGTTCTTGCCAACCACTTTAGTCATGCTAATTTGTTTGTTTTTAGAAGCAATAATTGTCTACTTTTTATAAAATGGTGTATAAATCTTTATTTTTCAAATTGTTTGGAATTAGCTAACTAATGTTGATAATAATGGAATAAACTTTAAGTAATTGTACATGATTTATACATGATAGATGAATGGAGTGGACTTCAAGAAGTTGAAGTTAGAGCATCAAAAGTTTGGGTGCCAGAAATTTAGGCGTGCATAGTGGAACAATTTCTTTAAAGTTTTCTGTTAATTTTCTATTTAAGACTTTACGACTCCACTCAGAGCCTTTCTTATGTTTTATGTCATGAACATCAATTAGTTGGTTAGTTGTAATTTTGTTTAAGACTTTTTCAATGGTATTCTCCCACCATTTGAAAATTATGATTTTGTAGTAAGTACAATATATATGTGTAACTACCAAAACAAGGATATGCTATTATGATATATTTTGAATATTGTTCAACTATGTTCTCTGTGTTATACTTTATGAATAAATAAATATCACCAATCTAATTCTGAATAATTTGTTTTGAGCAATGGAAGTGCTATGAATGGATTTACTTCGAAGTTGTGAAAGTACCAAATGTGATTTGAGCTAATTGTAGGAACGCTTGAGAGCTGGCCACTCGAGGGATCTCATAGAGTAGATAAGTATTTTTATTGTTAATGTGGTTATTTCCATCTTGTGCATGTGATATTTAGATGAATGTTACTTTGTGTTGAGATCTATCAAGTGTTCCTGTAGGTTGTAGTTTTAAGTTTATGCTCTCTAAGTTCTATTTACTTGGAAATTCTGGAGTACCCACTCCTATCATTAATTACAAGTTGATTGTACTTTCAGTCAGTAGTTAGTCATTAGTAGTTAGTCGCCTTTGTTTGAATTTCATAAGTTTAACTATTATTATTGATTCTTAGATAATTTACATGCTTTCTAGAATATGATTTTGAATACTTTCTAGCTTAAACAATTTCATGCTTTCTAATTTAATTTTTGTTTTTAACCATTTCAAAAATTCAAAAAATCTTACTAAGAGAGATGGCTAAAATATCCCCTATTGCATACAACCTTTGGACACTACTTTGTTGAAATAATTGACATATTTCTAACTAAAGTGTTAGGACCTTATGATATCTTGTCACTTTTTAGTGCCATTACTGGGGACATTACTTTTCTAGTGTTAATGGGAGATTGCTTGCATACCTCTTTTAGAAAAAAATATAGTTGTCAGGCTTCTTTGTTTGCATGGTCAGGAAGCGAGGTCCACACAAAAGATTCATACCGAACCCCCCCCAATAGTAGTTCCAACCACACACAAGGAGGTAGAAGTCTCAGCTGAAGAACTTATTGATGAATTGATCGAGCAGGATCAACCTGAGACCTCCTAGCATACCCTAGAAACTCAACCATTAGAGCAAAACTTTGAAGAAGAAAGCATTCCTGTCGACATCATGGATGATAAAAACAATGATAACCCTTTCAATGAAAGGAGAAAAAACCATAGAGATGGTGATAACCCAAGAGGGGGAGCACACACCCATGAAAAAACATTTCACCATCCATCTTACCAACCTTCAGAGGCTTATCTTTCGAAGACCCTGACTAGTTCCTTTTTGAGTTTAAAGTTTTGTGTCAAACGTATGACTACAAAAATGATAACCAAAAACTAAAACTCTTTCGCTCCACTCTGAAGGACACTGCAATGCATTGGTTCATGGGATTAGCTTCAAGGTTGACTTCCACCTTGAACAATATGGAGTCTGCCTTTTTGGACAAATACCAAAGTTAATGTAGGGTTAGAGATAGGAAAAAGGAGCTGTTCAAACTAAGAAAAAATGAAGATGAAAGCCAAGAAGATTACCTGGATAGGTTCATCTTCTTATCTAAATGATGTGGTGAAGAATCCATAAGTTTGGAAATTTTGAAGAACATATTTCTCAAAGGACTTAATGAAGATGCTAGAAGTCTAGATTTAATAGGGAAAAGAGATGTGTCCCAACTTGGACTCGATAATATCACTGAGTTACGCCAAAATTTCTCTCGTACTCGAGGAGGTATCCATCAATCTAGTATTTTTAGAGGTTCTAATGAAATAGGTAAACTGTGTGAGGAATTAGAAAATATCAAAATTGACATTCTTGTTTAGCTAAACACTATGCTGGATGGAATACATGCCAAAACAAATAATCCTGAGACCTTATCCATCTATTGTCCTAGCTGTCAAAATAAACATCTATTAAGAGAATTCCCTTTGGAAAAAATTGACATTTTCCAAGTTTGTGAGAAGATTCATGCCATTGATCAATGTGAGATCCTAAATGCAATAAAAAATTACAAGAGAAGGACATCTCATGTTGAGGAGGAGATCAATTTTGTGAATCAAAGACCTAGAGGGAATTTCTCTTATGGATAGAATTCAAATCCCAATTGGAAGCCCCCAAATAATTGGAATAATAATTAGTGGGCGACACCTTGGCCTCAAGCACCACCTAATTGGGGACCTTACCCTTGGGGACCACCTGAATGGGAAAACCAGTCATGGGGAAATCCACAATGGCCAAACCAAACTCAACAACAATAGTATCCTCAAAATCCTACACCTCAATGGAATCAAACTACAAATTAGTTTTATAATGGGCCAAGGAGGATACCTATTCTATAGCAGAACCTTTTACCAACTCCTCAAAACACTCAATAGAATGAGTAGGTCAACCAACCACAACTCCCAACACAATCTGTTCCTAATCCAAAGAATAATTCTCAAAATACCCCAGTGTATTTGATAGAACAAGAAAACATGACTGGACTTAATGCCATCCAATGTGGAAACCTGTAATTGAGGTAAGGAAAAAAACTCCAATAGCCTACCATAGTTGAGATGCTGGATGAACCGAATGAAGAATTTGTTGAAAGGACTAAGAAACCTTCCATGCCTTTAGGTGAAAAACCCAGTGAGTAATCAAGACAAGCCTCCTCCACAATATCTAAAACTCTCGAGTTACCTCAAGAAGAGGATGGTTAGTGTTCAAAAAATATTTTACAGAAGGATCCTACCTTGAAAAAGAAAACTCAAGCGCCTCAAAGCAACTACCTTGAATAACCCTTGAAATGACCTTATCCATTGAAACTGCATTAATATAAGAATTCAAGCAACTCCAAATCAAGGTTCCATTATTACAAGCGATTAAATAAATTCTTGAACTAAGCTAGTTAATTAAATAGTTGTGCCCCAAAACACAGGGAAAGAAACCAAAATAGATTAACATTGTGCACATAAATGGATATCTAGTTGAAATTCTGGCTAGAAAAACCTCAATCCAAAAATATGATGACCCAAGCAGTCCACTCATAATAGTGACAATCAACGAGGTAGCAATACCTAATGCACTTGTGGACTTAGGAGCAACCATTAATGTCATGATGGTGGATGTTATGGAAAAATTGGGACTCACTAATTTGTATCCCACAACTACCGTATTGCAAATGGAAAATCAATCCATAGCTATTCCCAAAGGTGTCCTAGAATTTTTTTTTGTTAAAGTTGACGGTTGGGAATAACCAGTAGACTTCCAAATAACCTAGTCCCTCACACCCAAGGATAGTTATCCTATAATATTAGGTAGACTGTGGTTAGCTATAGTTGCAACCAAGATTGACTGCAGAGTAGGAGTGACCACTTCACATGGTCCCAATAGCAAACACTTATTCTTATACCCCTTGCTCAACCTATTGAACATAACCAAGTTTGGGTTGATGAACCAATTGGTGCCAACAAACAAGAGAATCTAGCCTCACTTGCTATGGTAGTCATTAAACAACATGGTAAAGAGTTGGAAGATGAACTAGAAAACAAATATGCAAAATATTACTGTAGACTCAAGTAATGAAGAAATTTTAGAGGTGGAAGATATTTTAGGGCATCCAATAATCATTGATCACATTGAATATGATTACACCAACTTCATAGGGTTACCTTGTCCCCTGGCTAATATCATTCTGAAAAAGGATCACCTCTTCAAAGATATTGTGAGAATCCATAGAACTATACCACATAGCTGTCCTCTCAACACCTTAACCAGAGAAGTTCATACTATCACCTCCAACTACTCGAGAGTCAAAACCATCATGTTACTATGAGGAAAAACTTTAAATATCAGTAGCTGGTTGACAAAGTTAGAGGAGCTCAATTTTTTTGATGTTTTGATAAATAGATCTAGAGATTTTTCTTGGGATTATACAAACACGAGATGAATGGACCTAAGTGTTTGTACCCATCACATCTATATTGAGGATATTAGACCTGTTCATCAACCATAATGAAGACTCAACCCTGCTCTCAAAGACATTGTTAAAACAAAAATTGAGAAACTATTGCAAGTAGGATTCATCTATCCCATATATGATAGAAAATGGGTTTCATGTCTGGTAGTTGTCCCAAATAAAAATTGGAAGTGGAGAGTGTGCATTGATTATAGGGAGCTCAACAAATCTACCCATAGAGATTACTTCCCTTTACCTTTCATAGACCAAGTCTTGGATAATTTAGCTGGAAGTATTTCTCATTCCTGGATGAATTTAGTGGATATAACCAAATACAAGTAGCAACAGGAGATTAGGAAAAAACAACTTCTACTTGGCCCTAGGGAAAATTCGCATATTGTGTCCTTCCCTTCGAGCTATGCAATGCTCCTGCAACATTTTAGAGAGCTATTCTAGCTATATTCTTTGAGCTAGTGAATGATTGTGTGGAAGTCTAAATGGAAGTATTCACCGTGTATGGTTCCACTTTTGATGGACTTTAAAATTTGGAAAAAGTATTGAAGCGATGTGAGGACCATCGGCTATCCCTAAGTCATGAAAAATGTCTAATAATGGTGGAACAAGGGATAGTGTTGGGAAACCACATTTCAACTGAGGGGATAAAAGTGGACCCTAAGAAAATTGAGGTAATACAACTAGAGACTCTGAAGAACCAAATTGATGTCAAAATTTTCTTAGGACATGCTAGATACTACTAAAGATTCATAGAAAATTTTAGCAAGATTGCAACTCCCATATTTTCCCTCCTCTAATAGGATATATATTTTTCGTGGGCAACAAAATTTCAAACATCATTTGAAACCATTAAGGAGAAAATCATCTCTGCTCCTATCCTATGTGGACCTAATTAGAACCTTTTGTTCCATATTTATGTAGATGCTTCCAATGATGCTATTGGAGCAGTTTTAGGTCAGGAAGATGAGAATGGAGGAAAATATGCCATCTATTTCATTAGTAAGAATTTGACTCCCACAGAATGAAACTACACCACTACAAAGAAATAATTATTAGCTATGGTGCATGGAATCAATAAATTTTGACATTACATCACAGGGTACAAAGCAACTGTGTTCACAGACCATTTAGCTATTAAGTACCTAATAAAAAATCTGTAGTAAATGGAAGAATAATCAAGTGGTTATTGCTTCTACAAGAATTCAATATGACCATCATTGATAAACTTAGGAAGTTCAATGTAGTCACAAATTTCTTATCCAGATCAAACAAGATAATGGAGATTGTGCTCCTATGCAAGATGAATTCCCAGATGAAAATTTATTTTCCATCTCCCTTAAAACCCATTGGTTTACTAACATTTCCAACTATCTAGCCACTTCCAAGTTCCCACCAAACTTTACGTCAAAGAAAAAGAAATGACCTATTTGAGAAAGTGCTCGATTCAAATGGATTAATGAAATGCTATTTCGATGCGGCCTTGATATGGTTTTACAATGTTGTGTTAGAGAAGATGAAATATATAGCATCCTTAGAGCTTGCCATGATGACCCCTCTGGAGACCATTACTCTGCCAAGAGGACATCCCATAAAATCTTGGGTACAAGATATTACTGGCCCTCTACGCATAAAGATGTGAAAAATTATGTTCACCGTTGTGATGAATGCCAATGAGTAGGAAGACCCACTGCATTCAATGACATGCCTCTATAACTGCAGGTAGTTTTTGAACCATTTGAAAAGTGGGGATTAGATTTTATCGGTCCTATAGACCCTTGTTCACAAGGCAAAGAATACATTTTGGTCTGTATTGACTATCTAACTAAATGGGTGGAAGTCCAAGCCCTAAGAGTCGCTAGGGAAGAACAAGTTGCTGATTTCCTGTATAACATGGTTTTTCTCATATTTGGAGCCCCTAGAAAAATTGTCATAGATCAAGGACCCTAGTTTATGTCCAAATTTCTGCTAGCCTTTATTGATCATTTTTTAGGTAAACAATAAAAAATTGTCATCTTATCACCCACAAGAAAATGGTCAAGTAGAAGTCACTAATCAAGAATTTAAGAATATTTTAACAAAAACAACTTCATCAGGAAGAAGAGACTGGACCAAAAAATTACCCGAAGCTGTTTGGGCCTATAATACAACTTGGAAATCAACCACTGGTTTTACTCCTTATGAGTTAGTTTTTGGGAAGAAACCTCTTCTACCCATCAAATTTGAACTTCAAACTCTCAGAACATAAATGGAGTTAGGCTTAGACCTCAAACAGGCCCAGGTTGAAAGAGTTCTACAACTCAATGAATTAGATGAACTCCATTTAGAAGTTGTCCACCAAACTGAACTAGTTCAACAACAACGAAAGGCCTAGAATGATAAACACATAAAAGAAAGAGAGTTCCACAATGGGGATTGGGCGCTGTTATTTGATTCCTGATATAAAGATCACCAAGGGAAACTGAGGACTCATTGGTTGGGTCTATATGAAATTTTTGAAGTATTTCCAAATAGAGTAGTACAACTCAAACCTATTGATGGTGACACTCAAACTCACTTAGTCAACGGTCATTGATTATGAATCTACCACAAACCTGTCAACAAAGATGATTAATTTACGAAGATGTTAGAAATGCAAGGAGAAATACAATGCATTGAATCTACTATGATAAAGCTAATGTAATTTTTAGTTCAATGTATTTTCTTTAACTGAAATAATAATTTTTTTTTTGCATGTGTATGTATAATCACTTTAGAGAATTTCTATTGTATTTTTGACCTTTTGGTCTTGGCTAAATTTTGTTTTTGTCTTGCAAGAATTTATTTTTAATTAAATACAAATTCTAGTGCATCTTCCAACAATGCTTTGAAACCTGTTCATTCAATTGGTTCCATTCCCTGGTTTGTTCCTGTAGTTCAATGCATCTTTCAACGATGCTTCAGAATGTATTAAGTCCAATATGCTTCATTCCTCCATTCCAACTGCATCTTTCAATGATGCTCCAAAACTTTGTTCCTACATTCTGGTTGCATCTTTCAGCAATGCTCTGAAACTTTATTCCTGCATTCTAGTTGCATCTTTCAATGATGCTCTAGAACTTTGTTCCTATATTCCGGTTACATCTTTTAGTGATGCTCTGGAACTTTGTTCCCGCATTCTAGCTGCATCTTTCAGCAATGCTCTAAAACATTGTTCCTACATTCCGACTGCATCTTTCAAAGATGCTTCAAAACTTTGTTCCTACATCTTGGCTGCATCTTTCAACGATGCTCCAAAATTTTGCTTCTTCCTTTTGACTACATCTTTTAGCGATACTCTAGAATTTTGCTTCTTCCTTCCAGTTGCATTTTTCAGCGATGCTTCAAAATTTTCCTCCTCCACCTCGACTGCATCTCTCAACAATGCTCCAATTTTTTTTCCTGGCTGCATCTTCTAGCGATGCTCCAAAATTTTGTAAATTATCTTCCTCTACAAATGCTCTGATAGTTCCAATGACATACTCGTGATCATCATTAAATTTTTCCATCACTTCCAAAATTCACGCCCTACATTGCCATCTCTTACCATAATAAATCAAAATTATTGTGACCACTTTTCATCATAATAATTGCAAAGCCATCCCATCTTCATCCATAATAAATTCATTACAACCCTTCGCCATCCCATCCAATGATGCTATTATGTTAGCATAAGTTAAGTGATTTTAAAATCGATAATGAGACATGAGGTATGCACATCTTTTATTTTAAGTATGTAAATTATTGTGAATAAAAATGAATAAATTGGCATGTTCCACCTTATTTTCCAAATTTAGTAAATTGTGCGGATTGTACCTTACTGGAGACATGGTAGTTCATGCACTCTATCCCATGAAAAATAATGATTTAAATATAGTGAAGCCAACTGCAAAAATTAATCTGTGTCCCATCAACAGTGTCAAAGTACAGGTGGTTAAAAGACTACATTTTCTTTAATCTACATAACACTCTTGTTCAAACAATTTTTCACCATTAGAGTGCCATGACATTTGGCAGATACTTAGCACACTACAAGTAAGATACAAAATGGGTGGGGCTAAGCGTAAATCAGAACCAACCTCCCTAGATAAATTTTTGGCATTGAGTAATATTTTAGAGTTGTTTCAGAAAATAGGCTGGCTTGAGTTCATGAAGAAATTTGAGAGGCATAACACATAGCCGGTCAAGGAATTTGTAGAAAACTTCTTAGATGGGAAAACGATAGTGCGTGGAAAGAATTTTAAGGTAATCCCTCAAATCATTTCTCATTTTTCTGGCATTAAAAATGAAGGTGCGAATTTAACCAAAGCTACAAAAATTTCTTATCAAAGAATGATAGAGATCTTTAGAAGGGAGGGAGAACCTCATCCTTTGCTAGTTGTGAATACCCATGGGAAAAATAAAGGGTTTTAGAGAATTTCTATTGTAGATATGTGGAGAATGACGGTTGGTTGGATTATCAAATACTTTACATGTGAGGGGAAATGCGCCATCATAGTCGCCCCCCCTTTTGGTTACTCACTCACCTGTGCCATGGCACTGAAAACCCCAAATTAAGAGTTAACCTTCCCACCTTCCTTAGTGATTCCATTATCAACATGATAGAGAGGTTAAAAATTAGTTGAGGTCTATTGAAACATCATGATCTCATTCATCTAATTTGCATACATAATTTCTTGAAGAAAAGAAAAATGGCAGAAATTTCTTCAAAAATTTGAAAATCATGAACCCTTAAGACATTTGGAAGGAGGTGAGTCATCTGGATTGGCGGCTCAAAGTTTGAAATAACCTTCCCTTGTGCCTCAAGATGCCCCTAAGCCTCAAAATTATAGAAGAGGTCTTGATGGCGAAGCACCAAAAAATCCATCCAACCTTTTAGAGACTCCAGAGAATCAAGAAAATGTGGACTTAGTGAATTCTAAAGATGAGTATACTCATCCCCACAAAAAAGAAAAGAGGCCTAAAGTGAAATTTCCAAGGCCTCTCCCTTTAAGAAGTAAATGATTAATTGTTGAAATCAGTTGTGCTATGACTTGTGATCAATTGCATATTCCTAAAGGGATAAAACTATTGGAAATTTTCACTCTTGAGTGCAACAAATTGATGAGAAAGATAAGGAGTATTTGGCTAGTTTATCTAAAAAAGATAAATATATTAAGAGTTTAACTGATAATCTGGTGCAATCACTCAAAGCCTTTGTAGAAGAACAAGAAAAACAATTTTTTTTACTCAATGTAGCCTTGAGCAGAACTGTTGAGCTAGAACAAGATTTGCAAGAAATCAATGTGAAACCAATGATGGAATCAAAAGAAGTATAGATCAAGCTGACTAAAATGGAATGGTTTCAAATTCACATTCCCCCATTGTTGGCTAAGTGGATGAAAATATGCTATTTATTGAGGCAACCGGGGGTAGGAAATGCCAAACTTAAGCACAAAATAGTTTTATTAAAAGAAGCTTATGATAAACTCTACCAAGCTAAAACTGATGCATGTCAGATTGAAGAATTGTTACTAGCTTGTCGAAAGCCATCCTGATTGTATTCCATGTTTTTAAATGGACAATTTTTAAGATGAAAGCTTTTGAGGATCTCTTGCAATTTACCCCATGATCCAAATGATAAACAATTCCTAGGAACATTCAAAGAGGCGACCCCTATTCAACAAAATTTTCTCTGTGAATTTTTCATACATAATCTATTTTTGGAAAAAAAACACTAATTTCTTTATCAACCTTTTTATTGGGGAGGTACAACTTAGAGTCTTCATGTCTAATATGCATAATCAAATCCATTGGTAGGAGAGAACCAATGAATATTTTGAAGAAGAGAGAATTGTAGGACTCCAAGTGAGATATCCCAATCGGAAGCCCTTTGCCTTCAAAGCCCAATTCTGAAGGATTAAAAGCTATGAATTTATAAGAAACAAATATGATGACAATCTC